>PVKA01002796.1:0-119384 GCA_004027165.1 Ctenomys sociabilis
GAGAAAATCCCGCAAAGCTCCTCTGAAGTTGGTTATGATGCTATGCTTGGAGACTTTGTGAATATGTTGGAGAAAGAGGTCATTGACCCAACAAAGGTCGTAAGAACTGCTCTACTGGATGCTGCAGGGGTGGCCTCTCTGTTGACAACAGCAGAAGTTGTGGTCACAGAAATCCCTAAGGAGGAGAAGGACCCTGCCATGGGCGCCGTGGGTGGGATGGGGGGCGGGATGTTGTGACCTAGAAAGCCTTGGCCCTCGCTCATGAACCGTGACAGGAAGCGCCCTTCAGGGTCCTCCCAGTAACTGGAGATTCACGTGAAGGAGATGAAGCACGGGCCGGGTGATGCGCGGAAGCCACGCGCCCACCATTGCTGGCTTCAGTTACAATACATACAATGGTTTACCGCTGTCATTGTCCACGCCTACAGATAATTTATTTTGTATTTCTGAATACAAAAACCTTTGTACATTCCTGAAACTGGGTGCCAGAGCCACGTATGAGTGTACTGCTTTCAACTTAAAATCACGGAGGCATTTCTACTACTATTCTGTTACAGTCAGGATTCTAGTGCTCGCTGTTACACAAGTCATAAGAAGCCTTTCTGTGGAGTGGAAGAAGAATGGCGTACAAAATAAAGATCAATGTGACAACCTTTGTGTAATAAAGATCTGCTTAAAATTGAAAAAATGGAATGTTCCATGCTGTTGGTCCAGTGAAAGTAAAGGGATAATCATCCCTACACTTAGCAGCCCACGTCCTAAACCGTGGAGTGATTGCCCCAGGAGAGTTCATTTGTACATCTGGGAAGACATTAAGGCTGAAGAAAAAAGGAAGAAAGAGAGGGATGAGGGAGGGGAGATGGTAAGGGCAACGAAAGGAAAAAAGAAAAAAGTGGAACAGGAAGAAGTAAAAATGAGAGCTACAAGAAGGCTTTACAGTTTTTCAGGAAATATAATTTCATTTGTTTGAATATTCTCTCTATGCTCATTTTAAGTTACTTCTAAGACGTAGACTCTATTTTTCATGTTTTTCTCCACCTGCCAAAATACTCTGAATCTGCAGTATTCATTGACTTTCTTTGTTCCTCCCAAGCCAGTCAAAGAAGGACGCGAAAGCCCTGCCTAGGCTGTGGGTTTGCTCATCTCCCTGGTGGTGCATGTCTTGACCTTGCGTGTCCTCGTCGTGGGAGCCTCCCTCGGCCCCTCCTGGCATCAGAGGCTGACATTTTCTTAACCATGTCCATATAACTCTGTTTTCGAATTTTGCCTCCCTGATCACACTAACAAACATTTCGTTTACATGACCCTGGCTATAGCCCTAATAATGCCACCCCTCCTCTGCCTCCCAGCAGGGATTTCTAATTCAATCTACTGTTGGTTCTCTGGTTAAGTCTCGTAGATCTTTGCAAATTGAGATGGCATTATGTTATTTCAGAGCCAACCCTTACGTTTGATATTCCTGTTTCGTCTACAAATAGAATACACATATTTGTGTGTGTGTGTATACATATATATATATATATATATATATATATATATATATATATATATATATATATACTTGGTTTATGCTGTTTATTTGTTGAAATTAACTGCTTTTAGGTTTTTCTGTTACATATTATAATTTTAAAATTTCCTGTTAAGATAGTTATACTATAACTTAATTCATTGAAAACAAAGGTTTGTGGTAATATTTCCTGGACAATTAAATGCCTATATTTTGTACCCCGAGTCACTAAAGGTAACAATATACAATGTATTAACTATTGTTACCTTCCTACTATCTTGTTTTGAAATTTTATTTTACTTTTTTCTCTTTGAATTAAAAAAAACTCCAAGTCTTCTTTTCAGATAAATTTCATTTCAATTTCACATTTTTGAAACTCCCTGAATGTAATGTGATAGTTAATAACCAGCTTCCATACTTCTGTTTCTTTCTTAATGATAAGAGTTGAATAAAGTCCTCATGCACTCCCAAAAAATTACAAAACTTGTTTGAAAAATCTTGTCTCATACAGACACCTAAGATTTTCCAAGTCAGTTACATATATAAAAATTCACACAAAGAAATATTCAAGTCTATGGTTACATAGAAGATGCCACAATGTGGCTCCAGATATTAGAAGCCCGCCATTCTGGCCAGTTCTCTGCTAGCAGAGAACACAGGCAACTGTGGGGCTGCCATGCGGAATTCCAGCCTTTGTGCTTGAGTCTTGGCATCAGACTGAAATTTATATGACTGCGAGGCTCCTTGTCTCTTAAAATAAAATAATTCCTCCAAACTCTCTAAAAGAGGTTACAAAATTTTTTTGAAAACCTGGGTCATGAGCTTTTTTTCTCTTGAGGAAGGTTTGTCGGATAAATCCATGATACAGACCTTTATTTTCATGTTTTGCATCTTATTTGTGCTACATACCACTTTACCTTCTTGCTAATTGCTTTGCTTATCTTTCCTAACTGTTGCCATAGAAGTCTTTGGAGAATTCCCCCTTCCTGGACCATGAAGACAGGTATCACTGTCAATAGCATTACTTTGTACCTTGGATACTGTACTGGGTACACAGTGGGTGTTCAGTGAGGGCTGCTGATTGCATTGTTTCCATTAAGGAAAACTGCTACCATGGGAAAGAATTCCTGCAAAATTGTAAAAACAAAACATGCAGTTGAATTCTACTTATTATAAGTAATGGTTTTGAAGGAGCAGGCAAGGGAAAATGATAAGAATGTGAATCTCAAACAGTGCTTTCAAATTGTCAATTTAAGGAATTAGAATTATAAGGAGGAGAAAGGGAAGTTATTTTTATTCAGACTTCAAACCACGTACACCATGCAGTTAGCTTTATTCGATAGCCATGATTGTAAATTATCTATTAACCCATATTACCCAATAAATCTTATGAAAACTGGCTATCTGCTTTTAAGTTTTCCTTAAGTAATTACAGCCCCCTGCCTTTGTATTATCTTGTTGAACTCAGTAATATTTAATTTGCTAGCTTTTATTTCACTCCCCTTCATGTATAGGTTTATATTAAGAAGTTATCTCACTTGTTTAAATTGGGTAGATATACTTTGTAAATTTTAAATCTCAACATTTCTTCAAATTGTAATTTAAAAAATATAGCACAGTTACTGTGCATACTTATTTGATTTTATCTGAGCAGTGTATAACTGTCAAGAAGGCTTACAAAAGAAGGCTTCAACAACATTCAATTGCATACATATTAAGGGTAAAAACTGCAAAACTCTTAAACACCCCATTACACAATCTTAACGAAAAGGGTCTAAGTCCAAACTATCGGACTCATTCTTGATATCTGCACTGCATTCTCTCAAGGCTTTTGGTCGCACCACCTGCTTAAGCACGATAGGGATTTGTGGCACGTGTGCCGATGAGCGTGAGAGAGACATTGATCGTTGCATGCTTTTTATTTCTAGTTTTGTTTTCTTTTTCATTTGTTTAAAAATCTTGCTACAGTTTTCTCCTCTCTATTTCTATTACCCTTCTCTCTTGACTGTTGATTTCTTTTACATCCGAGACTTATCCTAATTTCAGTTATTTCAAGTTCCTTGTGTAGGAATTTCAGCATCTGCACCATATTTGAGTGGTTCTGATGCCCATTTTATTTCTCCTGATAGATGTCCTGCCCTTGGCCAGTCTAGTAGTTTCATTGTTGAAAGTCAGACACATTTGATCAGATAATGACACCGAGGTGACTGGACCTCCATGTTGACGCTCCTGGGGTGGGCGTTCTGCCGGTGTGGTCAGTCGGTGTGCGGATTCCTCACGAGTTCCAGTCCGCCTCCCTCCTGACCCATTCCTTCGAGACAGCTCTGCACCCTACTGGTGTGACTGGCAAGGTTCGGCAGAGGGGTTATTTTGCAAATCTCACTAGCTTTGTGCCTTTACAAGTGGTCTGTTTCCCTTGTGCGCTGGCCTAGGTAGTGTGCAGCCAGGACAGGCAGCCACAGGGCACTCTCTCCAGGGCTTGGCTGCATCCCCTAGAGCCTTCCCCTGGAGACAGCCTTTGTTGCTGATTCGCAGGAGATAGTCTTCCAGGCAGTGCAAAGCCCTGGACTGGCGCTGAGGCTCCTGACGGCAGGCCACAGCAGGCGGTCCCCGCAGCCCTGGCTTTTTCTCCTTCCTGCTGAGGCGATGCACGCGGGGCGTCCAGCAGTGTGTCCAGCTGCCAGTGCCGACACCAGCGCCCGCGCTTCCTGCCTGGGAGGTGACCTACCGGCTCTCCTGTCCTTCTCCACGTCCAGAGGCTGCATGCTCTGGTGAATCCAACCCAGCTCACCCACTTAGTCTGGCCGACGCATGTTTTGCTACTTTCCGCCAGGCCAGAGATGATGACGCTTAGGGGCATTAGGACGGCACGGCTGCCAGCTGATCACAGTGCACGCTTGGGCAGGGCACACTTCCGAGCGCCTACTAGATGCTGGCCCTGAGCTCTGCATGAGCGCTTTGATGAGGAAACCGCTCGCGCGCATCCGTGTCCCTTCCCACCAGCAGCTCCTGATTATTTTGCTGTTCTAATTGCTAGAAGCAGCACCAGGATCCTTTAAATCAGTTTTGCTGCTCCACTCCTGCAAGGCTGACAGTGATTCGGATGTGTGACTTCTGCGCAGAGGTGTTTAGCTCCTGCTTGTGGTGTCAGGCTGTGGAGGGATTAGCCTTCCTGCTGCCCTGCCCGAGGCAAGGGAGGAGGTGACAAGTTCCATTTTTGGAATTAGACTAATTGCAGTAAACACCCGAGGTTCTCAAGGAATGGACAAATATAGAAAATCAATTTTGTGGTATTATTATCCAATTTTACAGTGTATAATAACATATTTATGAGGCTTCAGCTTCAAAAATAGAACTAAAGAAGATGAACATAAACAAAAATAAAACCAAAGTAGGCTCTATGCCCAGAAATTCAGAGCAATAGACTAAGCTCACCAGGAAAACACTGCACAAAGGAAGAATTTTCAGACACCAAAAAATGTGACAGAAATAGTTTCTCACAAATTGAGAGAGGGCGGAGCATCTTAGCCCAGGCTGCCAGCTTTGTGCTTGGGGCTGGGAAGACCAGAAGGTGAACTAGGAGTGTCTGGGCACGTGCGATGGTTTGGGGTCTTTGCAAGATGAACAGTATGGTACAGGATGTGTTTCATAATGATATTTTATAATGAACCACCCAACAATAGCTTACTATAAGTGCAAGAAATTTGTCCACGCACTCAATATTAATGAATCCAGCTGAGGACATAGAGCTCATAGCAGTGCCTCCCACCAGTTCAACTGGAGGCCTAGAACCCACAACAAAGTCCCACGCAGGCCCACTGGATGTGCTGGAAAGGCCCGGAGGTGAGTGGTGGAATCTAGGAAGTCTGTATCAGTGGAATGAAGGATCTGTGCTAGCAGCTGAGGGATCTGAACTGGAGCCAGGAAGCAACACTCGAGGTAGTGCCAGGGCTCCCACAAAGGTATCACAGTTGTCCTCAGCAACAGTGAAGTCTTGACTCCTCCAGCAATGAAGAAAGCTGAGTCGCCATCAGAAAAGCCAGTGTGACAAGCTTCTACATAGGGTGGAGCAGTGTGCCATCTCCCCCTCGGGAGCCAGGAAGCAAGGCTCAACATGAGGACCAGAGCCTCTCCAAAGTTGTCAGGAAGGCCAGCATGCCGAGGTCCTCCAGCAGAGCAGCCCAAGAGAACCAGCAGCTTCCAGCAGCTCCGGTAGCTTCTCAGAACAGTATCCCTAACAGTGTTTCAGCAGATTCTCCTGTTCTGCCTTTACGCTGGAGGCAACAACCCTCAAGTGGGCCTCCAGCACCCAGCACCATGTTAGTTTAATCTAACTAGGTGTAATTTGTTGACCACCAGTTAGCTATCCACCATGGGGTCCAAGTCCTGAGAGAGAACTCAGGTCTCCCAGCAGCTGACACATGGCTTCTTCTCAGGCAAGAACTTTATCTATAATTTTATGTTCTTTATAGGACAAATTTAAATATGACATAATAGCAGAACTTAGACAAAATAAACTAAAAGAAGGGGGATATTAATAAAAAAACTAAACTAGATTTTTAAATGATCAATGTGCTTCAGAAAACTACTAACATATAAGTATCTCCTGTTATTTACTGCATTTTAAATAGAGCTAAGTATGGCCCTGGGTCTCTAGTAGGTTAACTTTCAAAAAAAAAAAAAAAATTGAATATGAAAATAAAACAACCCACCAATCAGTGAAAACTCCTCTCTGTATCAAACTAGTTTGCTTCATGGAATTAGTTTTGATTTAATTTATACATTATTAGTAGATAGTAATGAAAAGCTGTGCATTAGTGTGTCCTTGGACTCCAGGTAGGATTATTTTGTCAAGTTGTGGGAATGCCAGAGACAAAAGTACCTTGCATTCCATCTGGCAGTCTGAGCAATTAATTTGAAGACAACAGTATGCAGTACCCACTGCTGGATTCTTAACATTCTGTTTAGTGAAATTCTATGTCATTTCTAATATCTTATTTTTTTTTACTTTTATCTGTATTATCTTTAACATTAAAAAAAAATTAAAATGTACATTGCATGTCCAATCGGCCAATGCTTTTTAAGCTGAAATATGCTTATGTCACTATGAAGTCCTACCATGGTCTTTGTTACTAATGTTGCTTGATGTTCCATCATTAAAGCGATTATACTTTGAGATTCTAATTGGCAACTTAAAATCCTTCTTATGGCAAGAATCCTTGATTTTCTTCACATGAGGTCCATATACACAAAATAACTGGAATTTAATTTTTTTACATGTACTAGTCTATTTTTTAATTAAGAAATAAAAATATTCACAAGATTTTTTTAACAGAATAAAAACAAATGTGCAAATCTAATTAAGTATGCAAATCTGTGTATAAACAGCAGAAAGGTGTGAAGACAGAAGCCATGGGAAGCAAGGGGCCAGAAAAGCTCACAGGCCCTGCTGGGGACAGGATAACGGGTCGCTGTGCCCAGACTATACTGGAGAAAAGAACTGCACCCAGCAAGTGGACCGCGCAACCTTCGGGAGCAAGAAATTGATGTGATAAACCTCGGGCCGGAAGCGGAGCCCTGTCAGAGATTCAGGATATGGGACTGACAGAGGAGCGGCGCCTGCACCCGTTCATATCTTCTGGAATATAAATCGCCTGCAGATCTTACTCACAGCACACGCTCAGGATCTCCGAGTCTGGCTTGGAAGCGGGGAGGTCCTAGCGAACTAGCGTGCTGTCTGCGGTGCAGGCTGGGGGCAGCACGTTATGTGGCAAGGGTGTAGATGTGCGTTTTGGGTTAGGCCTGGACATGCTCCCCAAGAGGAGGAGAAACCTCCAGATAACAGAGCTGATCTCGCTATCATCATGGGTTTAGTAAACTGTAAGTGATCGTAAAAAAGGAAACACATAATTAAAATGTTTCTCTTATTCTAACAAGGGAAGTGATAAGGTATATTCTAGAAACCCAAAATTGCCTCCCCTTGGCATTCAGCCTCTTTCTGTTTGCATGGCGGCATGCAGTTTGTTTTCATCGAGGCTAATTGTGCAGGAAAAAGGGCCCTTGTGAGGGTGAGTGGTCAGGCAATGCTGGGTGCCTTGCAATATCCAATTGGCTCCATCACAAGACGCAGGATTTGTTTTCTTGCTATAAAGGGCAAATGATTAGCTTAAATGGTCTTATTTCACATGGACAACAATGCTTTTTCTTTTTAACCTCATTTAGAAATGCATCAGTCTTCTTATGTAAGTCATTTATTCAAATTAAATGAGTTTTCAGAGCAGAATTTTCTGAAATAGAATAAGCACACTCAGCATCTTCCCTAAGGGTAGAAAAGTCAAGGTTTCATAAATGTAATTTAAATTGGTCAAGAATATTCTAAGAATATTCCACCTAGAGAAAGATCGTCTTTATGAATTCAGAGTAAAAAGAATTTGTGTGTGTGTGTGTGTGTGTGTGTGTGTGTGTGTGAGAGAGAGAGAGAGAGAGAGAGAGAGAGAGAGAGAGAGAGAGAGTGAGCACTGGTATGTGATTATTCTGCACCCAGTGGGCCTTTTGTAAATTCAGTCTTCCTGCTGCCTCTATCTCTTTCATAAGAGGCAGGATGGTCTGGCTTGTTGCAGAGCTAGTAACCTGCCGCAACTTAGCCACTAATTGTTCAGCTCTCCTTCAAACAATGATGTACTCATTACATTATGAACAAATACTATTTAAGAAAATTTGAACTTCACCCCGCTAATCTGGCCTTCCTGAGGTCTCCATCCTCCAGAACTGCTCTACAAGGATTCAGGAGGAAGCCAGAGACAGGGACACATAGGACAGCTGAACGGGGTCATGAGTCTCCTGGCTTTCTAATGATTATTAAAATATCAATAAGATGTTAAGAAGACAAATTATCATTTGAAAGATGAGTATCGAGATTATGTACATCGAGAAACTATTTTTACAGTGACTTAAACAATTGCATGAGACATTTGCTTTCATTATATGAAATTATGAGCTGAAATACTAACTACTTTTTAATTACGTAGTCAATGTTGATTATATATCGAGTTCCTGAATGATGACTGTGGAAGGCAGAGATGATTACTCAAGCCCAATTCTGTGCAAACGTCTTGCTCTGCTTCCTCTGCCTCCAGAGGCCAGCTGTGCAGCCTTCCCCACAGCTGGAGGCCCAGGTGATCTCCGCACTCTTCCCCGACAACCCTACACAGTGCGGGTCCACAAAGGTGCTTAAAGGACTGCACACAAAATCGTGGCCTCGACGCGCAGAGATCTCATTCTTGTCCGGTCCCAAAGCGTCTTTTCTTCCATTTCTTGGCTATTCCCGATTTCCCTTGAACTACCCGGGAGGGCCCTCCCGGGTGCCCTCGCGTCTACCCCGAGGCTACACTCCCAAGTGCCACTGTTCTCGGTCCTTCTCTTCAGGTGGTGCCACAGCTCATCAAATGTGTCTTCTGTGCAGAAAAGGCCGGTTTCATGATGTGGAGTCTAATATACCACAATGAATGCACGTGTTGTGTTGCATAAACACTTACTAGTAACTTCTAGAAATATAGGGAAATATAAGGTTCCTGAGAAGAGAGGAAGTAGAAGAAAGTGTACTGCATTTTATCATTTTCCTGAAGTCTAGGTGGGCATAGAACTGGTGAAATCTCTATGACTTAGTGGCAAGGAATACATTTAATATTGAAATTTTCATGATTGATAAAAGAGCTAATGTTTATGGTCCTTAATTTTAGCACATTAAAAATGTAGAGATTCTAGGAAACCCCTAGCAACACAGAAGGTTTACATATATTTGCAAAGCTCATGTTGTGAAATAGGAGGATTCATTTCTAGTGTTGAAGGAAAACATATAAAAGAGATTAAGATCGTGAGTTAGGCTGGACAGTGATGGAAATGGAATGATGCTGCTGATTTAAAAAAAAAAGAAATCCCGAAAAATTTGCACTTACAGTTTGTCAGATTTGGTGTCTAAATACATAAGAAATGGCCTAAGAAGGACCAAGCTAAGAAAAACACTGCAAACATTAGTCTTGTATTATGAAAGCTCCTGAGATATTTAGAAGTAAACCAAGCACTGAATCTTCAACGTTAGCTTCAGAAAAAGCCAGAAGTTCAGACCACAAGTGCGAATCACAGAAGAAACGGGCCACTAGGAATGATGGTCAGCAGAAATAAATGCACAGACCTGGCTGTCCTGTGCTTCAATTATGACAGAAAAAAAATGGGAAAAACACCTAAAATGATTAAAGCACAATTGAACATCGTATGTTGGAAGAGATAAACATGCAAACCAAATAGACCTGAAAGCCAGCAAAGCGCCGCAGAGCTGGGCAGCACGGCTGTCGTGGAGGCCACGTGATTCAGCCAGTTGAACCGCACGGACAGTGAGCTGCAGGCGCCACTGCAGCGGCTCCCTCCGAGCTCTGCGACCTGCTTGGGCGCGCGTGAGAGTTAAGAAGTATCACCTTATGAGCCAACGGGCCGACACGTTTACCGAAATTTGGAAGTCTGTCCTGATATATTTAATATAACATGAATTAAAATACTTCCAACACAAGATAAATATAATTTTTCTAGGAACCAAAAATAGGTACATAGATTATGAAATGTTGTAAAATTTCTCATGCAATTTTGAAACAAGGCCAGGAGTAAAGTTGCTGTGATTCAACACATGAATCAGACAGAAAACGTATACAGGAGGTTGGACTGAGCAAACTCATCCAAATGTTATCGGATATATTTAGAAATATTTCAGAGGGGCCAGGGAGATGGCTCAGTAGAATAAGGGCATCCCTGGTAAGTGCAAGTGTCAGTCCCCGTTTCCTCCAAATAAAGAAATATTTTAGAATATGAAATCAAATATAAATAACAGCATTTCTATACATTAATGGTAACCAGTTACCAAAAGAATTTTTAAGAATTCTATTACTAACTGAAAATTTTAAAATGGTAACACATTTGAAAAACATGTCATAATACCTTTATACAGTTGAGAATGTATTAAGAAATGTTTATTCCTCAAGGGGAATTTTAGTATTTTAAACAACGAATCCACTCCAAACTTGAATATGTATGTAAAGCATTACCATCACAAATTTTGGTGGGGACTGTTTTCATTTTGACATTGTATCATCATGAAGGACAGAGAAAGAAAAACACTAAGGAATCTCTGTGCAGTACACAGGAAGAGTAAGTATTTCAATAAGGACACGACTAGATGGCCTTGTTCTTACATACATGTTATTTGATACTATGAAATGATAAAGCTTGGAAAGAAGCCATGGATGTAAAAGTTGGATTACTATATGCTGAGAAATACCAGGCAGTAAAAAAGAATAGGTAGATCTTTATGAAGAGATATGATAAAGTATCTATATTAGATTGTTACTCAAGCAAGTTACATGCCTACCTAGTTTGTAGTAAATAAATATTATATATGCTACCACTTATGTAGATAATCCTGAAATTTAGGGCATTTGTCACAATAATTTTTCTTTAACTCAACAGAGCCCAAATGTGTATTTCTACTGTATCCATCTTGGTTTAATAATATAGTACCTTTGTCAGTAATATCCTGTTTTAAAAAGCAAAATGTGATGTTAAATTTTATCAGACTTGAGCATCCATCCTCAGAAATCAAAGTTCAGAACAGCCAGAGAGAAAAGGTCACGGGCCCCCCAGGGCATGCCCTTAGGAAGCCTTATCACCCCACTTATGTAGGACTGTGTCCAAGCACGCCTTAGTCGTTACTCAACGTTTGAAGGATTCCAATACTGTTGCCTAGCATTTAAGACAAAGAAAATAATAAAAGAAAAATTAGAATTGACTACTTCTACCACGGAAACCTGTAGTTTCTCCTACTTCCGTTTTATCTTGTTACCTCTTTCATGATTTATTTTGTTTAGTATTTTCAGGGTATTTGAATGTTAGTTTATTCACTTAACACATCAAGTGATGGAACCTTCGCAGCATCATTGCTCTTCACAGCTCTTTCAGGGGCTTGGCTTTATAACAATGAAATCATTTCCAAAAGACAATTTCACATTTTTTCTTAGATAAATTCACTTGCAAAGTGTTTGCATGAGATTAAATTAAGTATGTTGTGTAACAAAGAAATTCCACCACGGATGGAATGAGGATGACCAACACTAATAATTCTACATCACAGGCATTTCTCCTTCTTCTCAAGTAAATATGATTGTCTTTTTAAATTACAGCTAACCTAAGGTGATGCATTCCACACTGCAAAATCAGCTGCAGTAGAAATCAATATCTTCTCAGCTGGCAAAGCTACTTGTTTTTGTTCCAAATAACTTTTAAAGTTGCTTTTTAAAATCCATTTTCCCTCAATAACATTTTTGCTTTTATTAACAGTTAAAAATTTTAGAATGTTTGGTTGCACTTTACCTTTTGAACTTGACCTTAAACACAGTATGATATTTGGAAACTCATGCTCAGCCTGAATAAGACACTCAGAATGCGGTCAGATAAATGGCACAGAGTAATGGTAGGGCCAGTGTTGCGGATCAACGTAGAAGCTCTTGGGCCAAACCTGTTAGTTGTACAGTACCAATATGAATGAAAAAGGGGAAAGGAGATATAGAGGAAAAAGGAGAGAAGTAAGAGCGGAAAACGACAGGATTTTGGAAAATGAGTCAAGCTGTATTATGTACCTATACCCACTTCCTCACTCTGTGAGTCACCTACATTGCAAATATGAACTGATAAGAAACAAACCAAAAGCCCTGTTTTTCAGCAGAATGTAGTTGTATTATAGCAAGACCCCGTCTTGCATCCAGGCCATCTGATTCTCATTTGGTGGTAGAATTCAGGGAGAGAGAGGCACTCACAAGAGAGGGAAAACACAGGAACAAAGAGGATTTATGGAATGCCAGTGATTATCAACCTCATACCTAATGAGGAAAACAAAATGTCAGCCCTCCTTTGGACTTTACCCCAGGGTAGACACTTTGTTCCATAGTAAACACACTATCTCATTCTCAGGAATTTCATAAGAATGACATTGTTACAAAGCTTATGTTTCTCAGACACTGTTGACCACCTATTGGTCATGTAGACATTGTAGTTTACCATTTACCCTACTGCCTAACTTGTTCTATTTGTTCTAATTTTATGACCTTGTTTTTTTTCTTAGTGGGTTTATGGTGAGCTATAAGGCAGGTGTGAGCAAGTGAGTTGATGTACAGTTTAAGTGAATTTAAGTGACTTTTGGGGGGTCAGGGTCTACAGGGTGATCAGGGTCTCACTACTAGATTAGACTCTTAGTGATCCACCTGCTGACAGCCTCCCAAGAGCTTGGACTGCAGGCTTGTGCCACCACACCCAGTCCCAATTGCCATCTCAGTGCACCTCAGGGGCGGTGCTGGCACAACAGGCCTGGGGATTGAACCCCCAGCCCTTGCACCTGCTTGCAGGTGCTTTTATCCACTGAGCTATTTAAGTGAATTTTCAAAGTGGAGCTGCAAAAAGAAAATGGAGCCTCCTGTGCTGTATCACCAGGACAAGAGATGTCGTTATAAGGTGTCTGGGTGAGGGGACAGCTACCTGGCACCTGGGAGCAGGTGTGGGAGCCAAGATCTCGTTCTGGGCAAAGTTTGCTTCCACCAGCCCTCCACTAGACCATGTACTTCTGAGGCAGAAGACCCTAGCTCCTCTCCTCTGCCCTCCACCAGCAAGGCCCCTCCCTGGCTTAGTGTACCAACTGGCGAATGGGTTAATTACGATTTAGAATGATGTAAATTATTACAGTGCCTTGGAAATAAAGGCCACAGTGATGCCAGAAACCACACTGGTGTGTGTAGCCTAAAATCAATGTTACTCTTTCTTTATTATTAAAACTACACGGTGTCCAGAGCCCAAGTTGAGTTTTGCAGAGGTAAATGCTCCTATTATTCATGGTACATTTGTTCCATTTCTGTATGTCTATACATAACGAGGACTCGGTGGCTCTATCTACATAAAAATGGCAACAGAGAAGAAGAAAGGAGGATAAGGGGAGAACCTGTTCATTTGATTTTATTTGATTTGCTGAAGTCCTAGTCAAGACAAACCTAAATTTATCTTTTGAGTATAAGTGTTCCCTACTCGTCTGTCTGATGCCAGCAGGCTGAGTGCTTGCCGGGTAACATTTGCAAGGGGCTGTCCGGAGCTGCACCCTCCTTCTAACACCCAAATGCCACCCTCCTTCACTGAGCTTCTTTTGAAACCTGCTTAATTGTTATAACTCAGCGTCTCCAGAATAACTGTGCACAGATCCCCGTATCTATCCCGTTCACAGCACCAAGGTGAAGGATAAAGGACAGCAGATGAGAACTGGGAGCCTCACGTACTTGCTACAATGATCCACAAGTGGCATCTGAGGTTGAAGAATGAGCCTCTGGATTTATTTTCTTTATAATATAAGCTGTGGCTGTATCAAACCATACTTTCTGTCTCACCACAGCTTCTTTCTCTTAGGTATCCAAGGTTTTCATTTTTTGAATAACTGCTGAACCAAATTCTATGCTCTGATACAGTACAATTTATATTAAAAAGTTAATATAAATTCCACAGGTGTCGAACTTACATCTAAATAACAAAAGCACTGAGTTTTTAACTTCACAGGATCATTAATTTTTAGTAACTTTTGCGTGGTCTTCTTCCCATTCATATGTCAATTAAAAATCGAAAATTGTTTATGTTTTGTAAAGGGAACAATAATGAATGAAAACATGAGCCATAAATCTGCAAAGCTATCAGGTGTAATAAAAGATAAAGAAATGGTGATTTTGTTTCTGACTCAATACTATCAATTTATAATAATTATTGATTACCTGGAAAGTAGAACTTAAACTGTGAAGTCTATTGACTCAGTAGAAGGAAGGTTTATGTGAGCCATGCAGGGAATGTTTGAGAACTCATCTGTACAAAAGTTTGTGGGGAGAAAAAATCCTGAAAAACAAATATATGCTTGAACTGCAAGAGATGGAGGATCTGAAATCTCATTTCATTCAAGGGTGAAGAAACAAGTTTGAAAATTCCCTCACAATTTCACCAAGATTGTTTAGAGCAGAATCTTTAAGCATTACTTCAGACAGTGCTTTCCTCTTACAGCTCCATCCCTAACCCACTAAATACTAGCATACCTGCATTAGTGTACCTTCAGGCATTGGGGTAGTTACTCGGAGTGGATGATGAAAGCCTCAGGAATGTAGGAGGGTGTAGTAGGTTAAGGAAAAGCAAGTTCAAACACTGTGTGGAAGAAATAATGGGAATCGCTAAATATCCTGAAAATCAAAGCTCCCAGTTTGTTAGAATTTTATCTTAATTCTTTAGGGTATTGATGTCATATGCATGAGGAAAAGACAGAAGAACATGATTTGCACATAAAATACACAATTCAGGTATGAAATTGCACACTTGCTATCATTGTTTTGATCACTTTTCAATACATATTCATTGTTTGATTGGCTTTTAAATATGATATGCCAAAGCCTTAGGTCAGAACAAATGCTAATATGTAGAAGCTTTTCCTCTTTTGATACAACTCATGGAAGAGAAGAAGCACTAATTAGACATACTTTGGGGCACAGTTTTCTGCCCAAATGCATCCTGTGAAGGAACTTTAGGCTGATTGTCTTCATGGATTGACTTAATTGAACAACTCACCAAATAGAAAATAGAATTTCAAAACCAGTGAAGTCTAGTGCTCCTTGAAACAGTGTTCTTTTGCCTGAAGTCACTATATTGTACATAGTAAGAAGCATGACTACCAAATCCTTTACTCAGATATAAAGGGGTCACCAAAAGTCATTGAATGAACATGAATAGCCCCATTTAACCAAGAACATATAAAAATGATACATAAAAAGTGAAAAGAACATTTTTCCTAAACCGCTTCGGGCATTCAGTTACCTTTAAGTACTGCAGTGTATGTTTTCTGTACACATGGGCATTATTTGGTATAACTGCCTCACAACCTCAAAAGCCAGGGAATGCACGCTGACACATCCTTCACATCTCCTCTGCAGCCAAAGCTCTACTTTTCCAAATATCTTGATAATATTTTAAAAAAAGAAAAGAAGCAATGCAAGACTGTGTTTTGCATTTGGTGTCATATTTTTGTCTTTCAGTCTTTCCTTGACTTCCATTATTTTAAGTTTCAAGGATAACAAGAAAGTTATTGTGTAGACTATGCATCAATTTGGCATCCTCTGGTCTTATGAGGAGCTGCCAATTATGAATCCAAGGAAAGATCATCGCATGAGGGTCATGTCCTTGTCTGTCATGTCACCTAACAGACCATTCCCACATGTCCTAGCATTACTAAGGCTAGTGCGATCATTCAATTCAGATAGGACTTGCAGCTTTCTACTGAAGTGATTTTCCTTCACTCTTTAATAATAAATATATTAAAATGAATACTTTATGACTGTATACAAATGTGTTACTATACATCTCTCTGAAAATGTATTCATTGATTTGTTTATGCAAATAAGGATTCATGGAACACTACTGTATTTGACGAGTTGTAATCAATTATTACAGCTAATCACTCTGAGGCTCAGATTGTCCAATCTTGGCTCCCAGCAGCTCATTTAGCCTATGTTGTGAGTCCCTTGTCTACATTGTCATCATTCTTTGGACACAAGGTTCCTCTTAGACTTTTGTTTCAGTCTTGGGAACAACTATTTCTCCCAGAATCTCTGCCTTCTTGAAAGTGAGAATAACATTTGAAGACTAGGATTTAGGCACTAGGTCTGCTGAGATGTCACTGAGGTGTTCCTACATTTTGGTTCAGAGGATAGAGCTTGTAAATATATAGACTGGTGGTGATGGCAGGGGGTGTGTGTGCCTGTGTGTGTGTACATATGCACTATCATGCACATACATTTAGACCCACTCTACATGTGTGTTTGTATATACACACATGTACATTTACATTTATGTCCATGTATAACTATATTGATAACTCTTTAAGCCGATACCAGCAACCCAATTTCTTTGGAAGTGAGAGACCTGGAGTTCACCAGTGTCAAGGTAAGTACTGTTTTGAGCTGGACACACGGAGCAGACATGTGACCCTCTGTGGAGACCCTCTCCCTGCCTGGAATCCCACATCTGGCCTAGGTCCCTAATGCTGCAGCTCTCCTGCTGGAATGCTCTCCTTACTCTGCTTGGAAGGTGCCACCTGTGTTTATTCCACAGCTGCCACTGCTTCCTTCCAGCTCAGTGGAGGCTTTCCTGTTCCCACCTGCAAGCTCTCACTGCTCTGTCCACCTGCTTGGATTATTTTTCTAAGAAGGACAATGAAGAGGAAACAAAAAGAAAGATGGGAACACAAGAAGAAAGAGGAAAGGTAATGAAAATAGATTTAAGCTATATCACTGTATACATCTAAGACTAACAAAACAAAATAGGTAGCTAGGGCTGGCAATCGCTCTCCCACACAAAAATTCCTAAGTAACACCCATTGCTGCCATCTGAGTGCTGTATTACATTGAGTCACAGGGCCAGTGAACATTTTTAAACTGATGTAGAAGCTCAGGAAAGTGCACACAAAGGATGCCAAACTATGCTCATCTTTAAACTCTGATTGAGCTCAATTTAAGAAGACCTAGATGATAACTTTGATATGAGGAAAACAGTAAGCAAGATCAATTAAAAATATTTTAGGGAAGAAAAGTTGTGGATAGAATCAGAGATGCGACCAGAGTTATTAGTAGATTAGATTTGGGGTTTATGACAGTTTGGAATCAGTGTTAAGAATATGGATTCTAGAGCCAGATATCCCAGTACAAATCATGGTTAAGATAGTAACTGTCTGGATTAGAGCGAATAAATGAGCAGCTGCATTTCAATTTCTTTGCATTTAGAATGGGGAAAATAGTAATGAGCCTATCAGAATGTTGTGAAGATTACAACACGTATTCTAACTAGTTGAAAAAGAGCAAAATGTCTATATCCTTGACCTCAGTCATTACTGGGATTGGATACGAAAGGCAGCCACTTTGTAAAAATCTGCTGATGTTAAAAAGAAATATCAAAGAGGGAAGCCTCAAAAAATAAAAAAAACAACTTTTCCTGAAGACGAGATAAACACAAATCTTGAAGCTAGTTGAGAAGGGAAGCTACATTTGGCTAACTTCTATGGGAAAGAGCACATAACACACAGTAGGATTTTTTTTTGCAACTTTTAGAATGGTTTATTATCAAAAAGAAAATAAGAGACATCTATTTTTGCCAAACATGTAAAAAAAAAGAAATCACTTCACAGTTGATTTGAATGTAAATTACTATAGCCTTATGGAAAATGATGTGAATTCTTTATACATTCTTACAACTAAACCACCACAAGATCTAATAATTCCACGACTGTGTAAGTATCCAAGAAAATGGAATCAGTAAATAAGAAACAAAAATATTCCCATATGGAGAAGCATTATGAGCAACAGGAAAGATGGAATCAACTGATGTCTACAAATGGATAAATGAATAAAGAATAGACAGAATATATTAAATAACGTAGTAACACTCAACTGTAAAAAGAGTGAATTTTTTTCATTGTGACAATATGAATCAACTTGTAGGATGTTGTTTTCAATAAAATAATCCAGAAGAGAAAAACAAACATTCTGTCACTTCATGCATCATTATATAGAATTTAGTAAAGTTCATCTCATGAAAATAGAGAACATGTTGATGACAGCCAAGAGTGTAGTAGATGTGAGTGAAAGAGGCACACACTTCTCAAATAGAGTGCTTTGGTTATACAGGAAGTAGTAACTGAGAAGTTCTAATTTAGAACATCAAGATTTTTTTTATTCTATTGAGAAACAAATAGCAATGAGACAGTTTCAAAGCCAATCAATAGGACAGTTTCAGGCTGACATGGTAGGAATTTGACTGACATTTCTTTTGGAGGAAAAGAAGTAGGAAGTGGAGAAGATTCGTGCTAGGTGTGCCAGGCAAGTGTGTCAGTCTATTCAAACTCTTATTGTGTAACACTGGTAAAACTGAAGTTGTCGGTATTTGCAGCCAACTGACTGGCTTGGCAATAGTTCTCTGGTATAGAATTGATGCTATTTTTACTTTCCATCCCAAATTTGTATGTAAATTAACAGTTTAGGCTTAAAGCTTTACAAGGAAAAGATCACTAATGTGAGTCTCCAAACTCATGGCTGAAAATCTAAGGGGAAAACGTAAAGGATCACTTTCCTCTGCATCTCTGTTCTTCCCCCTGCCCAGCACAATGCTGTCCTGGTTCTAGCACAGACAAGCAATGCCAAGCCGTACGGATGGGAACCGGATCTGCTAGCTGTACTCAGACTCTGCCTCCTCTGTCTCGCTCCTGCTTGTGGCTCTGAGTGGATCAATTCTGCATTCCTCTCCTGTAATTATGCTTCCTGTGTAAGGTGTTCTGGGAGTGATGAAGATAAAATTTCTCTGGCCCACTTTTAGTTCATGAAAGGTAACATAAGAACAGCAGTAATGGGACCCCTCAAAACAGTAAGATAGATGTTCACAGAGTATGCCTCAACATGTATGAGACACTGGAGAGTGAGCACTTCTGTGCCATTTCCCTATACAAAGAGAGCAGTCAGGCCAATTACATGCATTTGGTTTAGCTAAGTTATTTGTCCTACATCCCAGTTATCAGAGCTTATACGTTTTATTCCTTTTGGACTAATGATTCTCCATTCCTAAGTCCAAGCAATGTGGATGCTTGCAATGTGCTAGGTAGGTGACAAGACCACCAACATCAGGGACACTGACTGTGCAGAAGCTAAAGAGTTATGAAGCTTTCAAGGTCACCTTGAACTTTCTTATTTCTTGTTTTTTTTTAATTTTAGGAGGCAGCCAACACATATCATATAATATAGTGGTGATCAGGAGAAGGAAAAGAAAAATAATCACTTAGGCCATAAACATAGGTTAGGCTGTCTAGGGGGACAACATTTTCTCCATAGACTGACTTTTTCTATTCATTTCTGCCAGGTTTCAAGCAGTGGTTCACCAGGAGTCTTAGCTTGAAGAGATGATGTGTCTAACAGCTATCAAATCTTCTGAAGACATTCTCTGTCCTCAGAGATTCTGGCTAGCCCCCAGACCATAACAAACCAAGATATTAAACATGCATGGGAAAACCATGAATCATAATAGCTAATACCTTGGCAGGTGAGAGTCGATGTGCTTTGGGACAGTAGTAGATTTAAGAATGGATTTTACTTTTTTAAATTATATTTATTGGATGCAGGGTTTCATTATGCAGTTCAGACTCATGGTGCTTCTCCTGTCTCAGCCTCCCCAGCACTGGAATTGCAGGTGACTGCACAGCGCCCCCTGGGTTCCAGGGCAGGTACAGCACTTGGTACTGGGGATCCAGCTCAGGTCCTTGAGCTTGCCAAGTAGGTGCTTAGAACACTCAGTTATGTCCCCAGCCTTTCGATTTTCTTATACATTTTGAAGACATATGTTACTGACAAGAGCCACAAGAAGTACTGGTGAGTCAATCCTCAGGCGGCAAGAGGCCCTTATGTTGAGAGCCACTTCGGTATCTTTAAAGGATTTTGTCATTATTAGTTTTTAATAAAATTTGGCTCAGTACAATCAAATTGCCCTCGTGCTAGGGATTTATATCACCTCAGAGTTTAGTGTATCACTGGAACTTTTGTTCTTCATACACAAATAAACCAGTGGTTCTCTACTTCTCCATAGATGCCACATTACTCAGTATAGCCACGACAAAGAGAGAATTCAAAGTTTCAGAGGCTAAAAGGAGCAAGCGTTGGTTCCTCTTTTTTTTTTTTTTTTTTTTTTTTTTTTTTTTTTTTTTTTTTTTTTTTTTTTTTTTTTTTTTTTTTTTTTTTTTTTTTTTTTTTTTTTTTTTTTTTTTTTTTTTTTTTTTTTTTTTGGTGGAACCAGGGATTGAGCTCAGATCCTTGCACTTGCCAGGGAAGCGCACATTCCACTGAGCCATCTCGCCATCCCTGTTGGTTTCTCTTTACATCACACAGTCATGGCTATGAATTCACTGCCTCCTCCTCCATCTTTTACTCGTAGGATATAGGTGCCCGTATCAGCAACACAATATTTCTTTGTTTTTAATCTATGCTACAAACAAGTGATTACAGGATTTGCATGGCATAAGCCATGAGCACGTGGATGGCACGTGTATCTGTTGTAGATACAGGATGTTCCCTAAAACGCTCACATGCTCAGAGGTGGGGTGTTCTGCAAGACGATTGGCTCATGGGGCTGTGATAACAGGTTCAGTAGCTGACTGGACTCTTAGGCTATGGGGCGTGGTTAGAGGAAGGTTGCTGGAGAGTGACCCAGAAGGGTCATTACCACCCTGTCTCTTCCCTTGCCTGCCTTCTGGTCCCCACAGTTGAGAAGCTTTCCTCTGCTAGGGCCTTCCAACCAGTCATGCATGAAACTTGAGCTGTAAGTTCAGTTTCTTTCTATTTTACTATAGCTCTTATACCTCTTAGGTTCTATTTATTCATTCAGGTTCTTACACTAAGGAGACAGTAAGATATTTACACATGTTCATTCCATTTATGAATATAGACTCTGGTTGCATCCACTTCCCTATAAAGGCTTAGAGTTTGTCTTCCTTTATAGCTGAGTAGTTCTCCAGTGTATAAACACACCACACCTTTTCATCCATCCCTCAGGTGACAGGCATTTGGGTTGTCTTCAGGAATTGGCTGTGACAAATTGTGATGCTATAAACATGGGAGCACACACATCACTGTGGCATGATGAAAGAAAGGAGAAAAGACAGCAAAAGGAAGGAGGGAAAAGCATGCGAGCATATGCGCAAGGCAGGGGAGGTGAGTGCACTCATGACTTCCACCAGTTTTTAAAAATAGCAGTTAATGTGCAGATTGTCACCTTGACCAAGTCTGCATGCTTATATCTGTGATCTGAGTGGTACATCCAGGACAGCTGTGTGTGACACAAAGCCCACGCTTGGAAACCTGTCATCTCACTCTTCTAAATGTGTGCTGTTTCTAATGTCTTATCAATTGCTAAGCTTTCTTTAAAATAAATTAAAACAAAAAAGGCAAGGAAAAAATTAAGATCTCTTGAAAGCAAGCATCAATGTTGAACTATTTCCCTAGTCTTGCATAAATATATCTGTTAATGTGAGCAACAAATTTGATGATAAAACTAGAGAATACAACAACCATTGTTAACTCGCTATTCCTGATTTGAAAACCTGTAATATCTGCATTGTTGTATGTTATCGTGTTTCTGTCTTCATTTCTATTTGTTTTTGCTCCTGTTTTTACTCTTCAAAATAAAATAAAAGTAAATTTTTTAAAAAGAAAAGAAAATGTGAGCCAATATATATGTCCTCTCCTTTAAATTGTAGCTCTTAATGACTCAAGTCAACAAGTTCTGCAGACAATCCACTACTGTTGTGGACTGCTAAACTGTGGTGGACTGTTTTGTTGAATTCACATGCCAATAGTATTTTGATGGAATACCCATCTCTGACAGGACTAAACAAAAAAACAGGCTACAAAGGAAGGACCATTTTGTATTTGTATGTACAGAATAGTTAGAATACAGACACTTAACTTAACTCAGTGAGAAGATTTGTACTAATAATGTCTGGACAGGATATCCTATCTGCTTCTTATATTATGGATAACCACTAAGATGATAACAATGTAAAATGTATTAATTAAAATTTTAAAAAGTTTTAAAAAAATGAATATATGCAATATAGTTTGGATATTTGTAATGCTGACTTCTGTTGGTCTATTGTAAGGAGCAGTTCATGCTTAATTATTTCTAATTTTTTCCTTCTTTTTAATTTCTTATTTTTTTAACAATTTTATGGGTTTGTGTATGGTAACCTAAACAACTAATTTGAAGATAACATTATGCCATGCAACAACCATCATCAAATTCTTATTGCTTTATCTAATGAAATTTTGTATCATTTCTGTATCTTTTACCATTTTGTATTCCTTAAAAAATAAATTGTAGCTATTGGGTATTTTGTCCCAATAAAAAAGAAAGTGGCTGAGACATCCCTACTCATATTTTATTGGCCAAAACCAGTCACCTGGACAACTACAACAACATCCCGAAACAGATTTTTCACTGAAGGCAATGAATATCACAAGGCAAAACGAGGAAATGTATAAGCCTCTTACAGGAAAAAAATTGTTTGTAATATTAACATAATCCGTGATACATGCTCAACACATATTCTTGATCTTTTGTTGGTATCAGCCTTGCCTAAAGTATTCACTTCTCGAAAATCCTAAGTGGATAAGCAACATAAGATGTGATTTTGTGTTGTAGTCAAAATTCTTGGGGTAGAACAGATGAAAACCAACGAAGCTCTCAGAGGCAGATTTCACTATTCGAATTCTTCACGTACATAGGAATACAGAAAGAGGAAGATCTACCTTGTAAGATCATTAGAAAGTGGAACTTATGTCAGTTAAATTCTAAAATATTTGACTCATATTACTAGGTTTATCCCTAAATGTCATTTTCTACGTAGTTTATTGCACAGAATTAAATGAAGATTGCCAGCTCCTCAAAGACCCAAAATAAAATCAGATGCAATGTTTGTTGTAAAGAACCCTACCCAGTCCTTGTCTTGGTCCGAGAAGTTTATATTTGTAAACCCAAGGCTGAGTTATTCAAATCCCATCAAATTAAGTCCAATCTACCACTTCTGGTGTAACCCATGGCAAGAATAAAGACACTAAAGTGGACTCATAGCTGTGGGGAACCAAGAGGTCCTAAGTCCAGCCATGAAAGGACTCAAGAGAGAAGCCAGCTTTTGTTATTTGAGAAAAGAGGAGCGGCTTGAAGATGAGTGACTGAGAGTGGTCGAAGTCCGTGGGTGACAGGAGCTGGGCTGGGGATGAGGCCTACATGCATCTCTCTGCCCTGTGCATAGCGAAGGATATGCAGAGAGTAAGCTGCATTACGTAACTGAGACAGTACTGAATGTTTGGGATCCAGAGTTTGAGCTCTGATGTGTAATGTCCCTCCCTCCCTCCCTCCCTCCCTCCCTTTCTTCCTTTCTTTTTTCATTTATGTATTTTTGGTACAGGGTCTCACAGCTCATAGTGATCCTCTTGTTTTCAGCCTCCTCAGCACTGGGATTACAGGTGTGCACAACTACATTGGGTCAGCAAGCCCCAGGGGTGGGGCCACTGCAGCATGTGGGACCGCAGATCAAACCCCTGTCCCTGTGCTTGCCAAAGCAGGTGCTTAGTGCCCTGAGCTATCTCGCCGGTGCTGATGTGCAATCTTTCAAGCCCCAGGAAGTCATGGCCTTTGTCTTGAGGCTTGATCCCAGCCCATGGCATGAATCACTGGGTCTTCTTCCTGTCTTCGCCTGGCTCACATGAAAGAGAAGCAGGTGTGAGTGGTCAGGGAAACAAACATGCCATCTTCAAAGACTACCACCAGCACCTCAGCTAGACCAATACACCCTGCTTGAAACCAACTGAAAGGATAAGGAAAAATCCTAGCCAGCTCTGTGCCTATCATTACATGAAAATGAGGTCAAGCACAGCCAAAATGGAGGCGACTGCTCTTCTTTCAAGGAGAGCTGCTCAGGTGGTCCTCCACAATATGTAACCAATAAAATTCATGAATAATCTGTCTTGGGCTACAATGATAAAGACAAAACCTGAAGTAATAGAATCTCTTAAAATTTATGTAGCCTCTTTCTTTTTCCTTATATGAGAGAGTAAAGAGGAAAATGCGAAGGCAATATGTTACACTATGAGATAGGTTATATAAGTTTGTGCCATATTATATACTATAAATCCCTTTTAATTAAAAAATTAAATCCCTGGGCAATAATATTCCAACTTCCCTTTGCCATAACAGTTATTATAGGACTGAATAAATACTGCTGACAATATTGAACTTTTTCTTTATTTCTGAAGTTCAAAAAAAAAAAATCTTTGTGTTCTGAAAAGGAATCTCTAGCAAGGCTCACTTAGAACATAACATTGTCAACTGTCTAAAATCAGAACACTAAGATCTGTCCAAGTGCTTACATTACCTATTTGTTACTTTTCTTTTACCCCACACACCCTCTCTGTGTTTCCAAGCTTTTATAGAATCAGCACAGATATTTTCCTTTCAAATTCTGATCTTGGGATCTGTCCAATAGCTCAGCAGATTAAAGCACCTGCTGAAATGCCTGCTTAGGAAGATGCAGCAGCTGGGGTTTGATCCCCAGCCTGCCATGCTGGCCCCACCCACAAGGCACTCTGAGACTGCAACTGAGACTGTGCGTGGTGGTATGCACCTGTAATCCCAGCTCTGGGAAGGCTGAACGCAGGCCAGTCACTATGAGTCTGATCTACACAGTCAGACCCTGCAGACCTTGTAGACCTTGTATTAAAATACAAAATAATTAAATTAATTAATTAGTTAATTAATTCTGATCTTGGCAGTGATTGATTACTCTACAAAGTATTATAGGTACTACCTGAATGATAGCAGCCACAATTAATATGACATTTTCTGCTTGACTAAATTTTAGAGTCTACTCCATGGCTAAAGCGGCCTGACCTTCTTTGTCCTCAGGAATACTTGAAGAAATTTGTAATTGTAAGCCCTTTTTCTGCTCCTTTTATGGATGAATTCCCAGCTCTTGCCAATGATAAAATATAGAAATCTCTCTCCTAAAGAGTTATCCACTAGAAATGGGAAATCATTATAAAGATGAGACTCTGACCCTATACAGTTGCATAGGCTAGCACCTTACTTCCCTCAGCTCAGGTAGTGGAAAAACAGAGGACCTCCTCCAATATGTTTTATACCAGGGATCAAACTCAGGTCCTTCACTTGTGAGGGAAGCACTTAATCTGCTGAGCCATCTCTCTGGCCCTAAGCCTCCTGGGATGACCAACTTCCCAACCCTGGGACCTGAAGAGCTTGCTCGCCAGTTTCCCCAGAGCTTTGGACGCTCCAGCCTTCTGATTCAGGGAAGTTCACTTCCTGTTCCAAACAGCAAGTGTGCTGACCTCTATTTCAATAATATGAATAAAGCATTCTTTACCTGGTTGGTTGCAACCAGAATTGTATTTTATTTTTTAGCAAATAAAATATTTTATTTTTTAGCAAATAACAGTAACATTTTCCTAGGCTAGTTTAAATATGTCCTCTAAATAATGACAAGAACACAATGAAATATTCCTTGTGAACTTTTAACCCTGGGGATAAGAGACAGAATAAAATAACTCTTATGATCTTTGAAAATGTTATGTTACTGCTCTAAGAATGAACACTTAGTCACAAGGACTACTTAATCTGGCATCACACAAGACAAAATTTTGATATCATTGCTTGAATGGGACTCACATTGCATGAAGCAGACATAAAATTCAGTTTGCTTGAAGCCAGCCAAATGTCGCCTCACTGAATCAGTGTGTGGCAGAAATTGCACCGAGATGTAAATCCACTTTCCAGTTTAGAAAGACAAGGCTTCTGTACTGAGATGGATCGCAGATGGGGCATTGCTCTGTACATCACTGCAATGTAGTTCCCCGAGGCTTTGTGCAAAACAAGCATGAGACAGAAACGTAAAATGAAGAGTCATGTGTGACCGCTGCAGCAACTGTGGGTCTTCGGCACTTGGCGACCCAAGGGTCTCGGTTCTGATCAGCTAGCTGGACTGAGGCTGAGCAGGAGGCGTGGACACTTGCTAATCTCTGTAGGAGATCTGCAGACTTTAAGGTCATGGAAATGCTCTGAGTTTGTTGCATTAGTATAAGTAAATAATCTTTTCATTTTATATGTGTGTACATATAATCTTTTCTATATATATGATTCACATTATATTTTTGAAGCCTCATGTTTAAAGTAATGCCCACCCAATGTGAGGAATTCATATATATATATATATTATATTATTTGACTTTTTTTCTTTTCGTTTTCCATTATGTACTTGGCACACAGTCTCACTAAGCAGCTTGGGTTCACAGTGGGCCTCCTGTGTCCAGCCTCCCCTGCTCTGGAATTACAGGCATGTGCGAGAGACTTGGTCGCAGTGCAGCAAGTGGCTTGAGGGATTGAACCCCAGTCCCTGCACTTGCCAAAGCAGGCACTTGGTCCACTGAACTATCTCACTGTGGGTCCTTTTTCTGTTTTTTCAATTTTCTAGAAGGGAAGATCCTAAGTTTAGGGCCCTAGGTGAATGTTACTCTCAGGGAAAAGAACTTCAGAAACAAAATCATTTTGTTAATCTTCTAATGATAATGAGTTAAGAAAGGAATAGCTCCATTTTATAACTCTGTCTCTGTATCGGTATATCTAGTGGATGTGTCTCCATCCCCTCAAGTGTCTGTCATATCTCTGTTACTTAGCTATCATTTCAGCAGGGTATAGGCATTCAGCAGCTTCCACAGTGCCTGGCTCCTGAGTAGTTGCAGTAGGAAAACTGAAAGATGCAGACACAGGCAAAATAATTCAAACTTAACTCTATTTCTTTTATAATAGACAAGTCAAAACTACTGTACCTCAATGAGTACTGCACACACTGTCCTCAGCATGAGGGGACAGGGAAGAGCGGGATCCGCAGGGGAACCAGAGCAGCGAGGCGGGGTCCCCTCAAGACTGGCGAGCTCCGCTGCTGAGGTGGGCCTCAGAATTCCATTCCAGCAAGAAAAATTACCTTATTTTTAACAAAGAAAAGGAATCAAGGTTGCAAGTAGGATAGGCACTGCTCCTAGGCCTTGCAACAGCTTGTAAGAACTACGTCAGTAATTATTAATGTATCGCCTTAGAGAAATGAATGAACATTGGTTAACCTACATAAGAAGAGAAAGTGCGATAAACCTGTTAGTTTATAAAAATAAAACTGTAATACTATCTCAAGAGATGGAGGCAGTAACCAGGTTGTGTCTACGAAGCATAACCATTAACAAATCTTTCTTGCTTGGCAAATCTTTTAGCTCAAGGCCGTGTCTTTTCGGATAAGTGCTGTGCAGCTCATGAGGGCCACCACTAAGGCAGCCGGAGGAAGCAGGCAGCCAAACTCCTTTAAGGCCAGGTTAATGCACACTGAAAACAAAGCAGAATAACTGTTTCTCTGAAGAGCTGGAGATTTCATCCACTGCCTGACTAAAAGATCGTCTTCATAGAGATATGTCCTTTGAAAATAGAAAGGCAATCCCAAGAGAAAGGGAGAAGGGAGCTAAAAAATTCTAAGACATTATGCTCACTTATTTTTTGAGATGGGTCTCGCTATGTACCCCAGGCTGGCCTTGCACTCAGTGATCCTCCTGCCTCTGCCTCCTGAGTGCTGGGAACAGATGTGTGTCATGACAACTAGCTGGACTGAAGTGTTCAGGCTGTACACCCAGCCCTTAAGATGAATGTAAACAGCAGGCACTGCAAACATATACTAAGAAAAATAAAAACATTCTTCATTGATTTCCATCAGGGAGAGTCAGAATGTCTCACCTTAAAATAAAATACCTGTATTACTTATAAATGCTGCTTACACACTTCTTACTGCCAGCAAGACAGGCTCAGGGAGGAACGGTATCACATAACCTGTTGTGATTGTCCGAGACTCTGGGGACCTTACATGCAAGTTGTCTTGTATACTGTGCTTCTTCATTCAGCAAATAATCCCTAACAGTATGCTGTGCATGAAACATAGTTTAAAACACTATCATTATTTAAAAAATTGAGACTCTGGTTTTTTTTTTTTTTTTTTAGGAACTAGGGATAGAACTTGGGACCTCAGAGTTGCCAGGCAGGCACTTACGTTGCTGAGCCATCTTGCTGGCCCACCTATTTTTTTTATTATTTTATTTTAAATCTATTTATATCCTTGAACTTAAGGTCTGTCTTCTATTTATTTGCAATTTTTTTGAAAAGTGACCTTACGGTCTCCATCTCTTGATTACTTTAATCCTCACTTATGTCAATTCTGCTGTTGACATGATTGATTCTGTCCGACAATGATCTCAGTCTTCTCTGTACCTTGTTTTCTTATTCTTCAGCTTCTCTAGGGCAATCCATGAGTAGCCACCCTACGTGTAGCTGAGTTCAGCCTCAGTCTTGAGTAGGTGACTGTTGATATGCGCTGGCTGCTCTCGTAGGGCATGAGTTTGCTTGCCAAAGTTATCAGCAAATGTGTTCGGTTGTGTGGCTGCGTCCAACCCATATTCTCCAGAACTGAGTCAAAATGTATCATTTTTAATGTTACTACTCAGAAATCCAACTCACACAAGATTTTTAAAAATATTATGCCTTAAAACAGAATATTTATTTTCATGAAAACTACTAATATTCACCCATTCGGAATGGCTTCATTATGAAAGAAATAAGTCAATCCATCACACAAAATACATATCTAGTAGCAACAATGATTGAAATTCTTTTCTTTTCTGTAAACTTACAATCACAAAATACAATAAAAAACAAAGTTTCCCCCGATCTAATTTTTAATTGTATCTCATATTTAGTTTAGAATGGTCTCAAATGGAGTTTGATTTCAGAAATATTTAC
Source organism: Ctenomys sociabilis (assembly GCA_004027165.1). Lineage (NCBI taxonomy): Eukaryota > Metazoa > Chordata > Mammalia > Rodentia > Ctenomyidae > Ctenomys > Ctenomys sociabilis. Next base: position 29,039 of record PVKA01002796.1, read on the forward strand.
TTTGCCCCTAGAGATCAATTTACTAGAATCTCAGAGATCCACAGTCTCCCTTCCATTTTAATTTTGAAAAATGTGCCAACTCTTAGTTTATGAGAACAAAGAAATTGAATTTTCAAACATTGTATTCTTACACTACAATAAAAATACATAGAAACCCTGATCACTCATAAAGACCCACATCCAGCCTATCATTCTTTTAAGAGCACACATTTTTTTTTCCTTTGCTCAATTGTATACCCTGAAATAGCTGGAAAATAAAGCCCTTAGATTACTATCATCCCTGCCACTTCAGCAACAAGACTGCCATTTCACCTGCAATGTGAGCAGAATCAGTATGATGAAATCAAGCTAGTTAACCAGCTGCTGTTTTAGGGTAAAATTCCATTTGTAGTCTGCACAAAGATGGCCTAGAATTTGAAGAGCAAGAGAAACTTATACAGAGAAAATGCAATGAATTTTATTGTGGGTTTCAACTGAAGAATCAACATTTTACAATGTTGTGCTTTCTATTTACCTGACTTCCAGCAGAGGTAGATAAACTGCACTTTTCCTGATCTAAAATCTTAACATTTTGTAATACATAATATTCATAAGATATATTGATCAGTCTTTCAATTTGCAAAATTAATATTGATCTATTTTACTTTTAATGTTCTGCCAAGCATAGGCACTGAAAAATAGATTATTTTTTCTTTTGAGATTATGTCTCTTAAATAGAAATATTTTATGGAATAATTCAAATAAAATCTAGTACCTTGAGTGTGTAAGTACTTCTCATTTAACTTACTATATTGTTAATTTTTTTTGTTTTAATTGGTTTTAGTCACTTTATTGAATGCTCTTAATGGTTTTCCATACATTCTTTGATTGGTCATGTTTCTTATAGATTTTCTAACTAATAACATTTCCTTAACAATAACAGCAGTAGTAAATAAAAATACATCTATTATCTCATTAAAAATTATCTCTTTTAGGACTAGCCATGTAGCTCAGTGGGTTAAAGCACCCTGGTAGGCAGCTGCAGGGATGGGGTTCAATCCCTGGCATACCGGGCTGGCCCTCCCCCTGCCCAGGGTCGTGCTGAAAAGCTGACTGAGACTGGGCATGGTGGCAGGCTGAAAACAGGAGGATCACTATGAGTCTGAGCTTCATAGTGAGACCCTGTAGACCCTATATTAATATGTAAAAGAAAAAGAACTATCTCTCTTTTGTACTCATAATATCTCATATTCATACATGGACTAAAACTTTCTGAAGCAAATAGCAATGGAAGACATCGCAGATCTCATATTTCCAGTCTAATGCACTTGGGAATGATTTGATGTTTTATTATACGTCAAGAATACAAGCACTGTTTTCTTAATAAACACAATTCATTAGATATTCATATGTTTTTTTGTCTAAGGTTTAATATTTTGTTATAAATAATGTTAATATTACTAAAATAGTTTTCTTGGCTGCTTTCAAGAGGTTTTATACATATATTTACATGTATGTCCCTATATATCTATTACATGTTTAATGAATTTCCTAACTTTGGTAACTTTATTCTTCAAACAATACTTACTGTTTTACTACAGGCCCACTAAACGTTATTTTATTTAGGGTTTTAAACAAGTGATTCAAGTGAGAGATGGTCTTATTCTTATTGCTATTGGTCTAGAGCCTTCTGTAGAGGAAGTTGGTTAAAGAGTATGATGGCCATATTTTTCACATGAATACTTGAAAGAAGTTAAATCTGACAGTGTGAGGACCTGGCTTCTGCACTCCATCCTTTATATTCTTTTTGGTAAAAATTAAATATTGGTACACCCAGTAGGAAAAGTAACCTGACCCTTGTTCACTGGCTGTGCAAACGCACATTTTATCAACACTCAATGACTTTGCACCTTAGTGTTGGCTCAATACCCACAGAAAGGCAAGGACCGCATCTCTGACTCATTGTGGGAAGTAGCATCAGTGTTGTTAAAGGACGGATGGAGCAGCGGTCGCTAGAGACGAGGACGGACAGACGGGAGACGAGGACACTCAGCACCGGGCACCAGAGCACAGGGAGATGGCACCGCCGCTGGCTTTCTACGCCATCATAGAATAATCAAAAGCCATACTTCAAAATTAGCAGAGCAGCACAGAATTTTCAGCACATAAGTTGTCCATGTCTGAAGAGATGGAAACGGTGATTACCCTGATTTGATTGTGACTCACTTTACCTGCATACCAAATTATAATATATCTTATAGGTAAACCTGCACTAATATCATTCTCCAATTAAAAAATTTGACTTTTGATTTCTTTTTAAATAGCAACATAGAATATTGTTACTACCATATCTTGGGATTTTAAAAAGTGCATAGACTTTTTTCTGAAAATGGTCTTTTCTTCATGTCAGATAAATGACTCCTGTGTACTATCCATGGCTGCTGCCTTGGCCAGCTTCTCATAGCTGCGACACAGAGTCTGACCCCCAGGGATGAAGGCTGAGCTCAGGCTGCAGCACCTGGCTTCAGCCTTGAGGCTGGGCAGCAGGCAAGCAGGAAGGAGGGCGGGGGAGCATGCATGTGGCTACAGTGCAAATGCGGAGAAGAGGCCAGGATGGTGGTCACCCTTTCCAGGCCACATACCCATCACCCACTTCTGCCCAGACCCCACATCTGATAGTAAGTCTGACATAAGCCTCTAATCTTATTATCTTCCCCTATAGGAAACCTAAATAAGAGCCTTAACGTTTTTTTCCTCGGTAACAGGGATTGAACTCAGGGCCTTGTGCTTCCAGGTAACCATTTTCTTTCTTTTTTTATGATTTTTTTTTGTGGGGGGAGGTCACAGAAGGAAGTGCTAGATAATGCAGAGTGTGCCTAAGGGGAATCACATGGAGAGAAAACATTCTCTCAGGCTTTCACAGAGAGCAAATTGGTTAAGCAATGGCCATGACTCATCCACATGGCTGACACTGACACAGTGCAGTACAGGATTTCAGGATAAATTCTGAGGGGATTTGATTGACCTTGTCAGATACAAAAGTTATATTTTTAGTTATATAGGTCCTCCTGTTACTTGGTCTTAACCATCCAGCAGAAAAGTATAACCATGATGTATAAAAAATAATCCCATATTAGTATGCTGAGCTGTAAAAGGCTCAAATCAACAACTTCTGACAATTACCAGTTCTGCTGATAATCCATTACAATTATGGACTATTGGAATATATTGGGTTATTTAGCTGAATTCATGCATCTACAATATTTGAATAGCAATGGAACACCCATCTCTCACAAAACTAGACAAAAAGAAGGATATAAGTAAAGGTCCATTTTGTAGTGGAAAAAAAAATATCTATCTATCTATCTATCTATCTATCTATCTATCTATCTATCTCTCTCTCTCTATATATATATATCTACTTTCTCTTAGTTCAATGAGAAGAAAGGCTTATACTAACAGTGTTTGGACAGGATATCACGTCTGCATCTTATTTTTGGAATAACTACTATGAAGCAAACAATATGCAATGTATTAATTATTGTAACTGTTCTACTAACCTGTCTTGAAACTGTATCATTGCTGTTTGTTTCTCAATAAAATTAATAAACATATTTTCAATATTTTGCGTGTTTTTCTTGCTTTGATGAGATGTCATCTGCTGTAGTACTGAGGTGCATCCTCACGGCAGATCAATTCTGTTTTGGTTCTTAATGAAAATGTATAATGTTACATCACTGCTATCATTTTTATGTAGTTTTAATAAATTCCAATTTAATGATACAAAATAGACTCATGATGTTGTGCTATTATCAGCACTGTCTATTGCGAGGATTCCTCACGGATGATTCTGATCAGCAATCCTGTTGATATTCTCAGGCTTGGGATGGAACTAATATTGTTTACAAAGAGCAGTATGCACTGCTGTGGAGTAGCGCTGAGACAATGATATTCCCTCAACAAGAGCAAGGAACAAAGCATTTAGTTGACAAGCTTCAGGAAGTACCAGAAAAGACATGAAAAAAATGTTTGTTTTTGAAAACTGAACAGATTAACAATGGATAAAAAAACAGCACAGAATATTATAACTCATAGACAGGAACTAAATACCCAAAGAAACTGAAACTTTTGCTAAGATTTTGCATATGGAAATGATCCAGGGAAAAAATTAGTGAGGAAAATAGATAAAATTGTGAAAAACGGGACTTTAGAGGATTTTGCAAAGCATAGTAATATGGTAGACTTTCTACTGTCAGGTACAGGACATACATTTGCTATTTTCATCTGTTGAATGATATTTGAATGTCTCTGTAGAACATTTTTGGCAGCCTCTAGTAGGAAAAAGAAGGTGAAGAGACCGTTGCAGCCAGTGTCAGACGAAGAAAGCACTGCAGCAGCAAGTGGCTGTGCAAAGGGTGGCACAGAGGAATCCACCCCCAGGGAGGCAGCAGCTGGCGCCATTCCAGGCACTGCAGAGGTGTCGCTCACTCTCTTCTTAACTGCATTGCCAGTCTTCTTTCAGATAACTGCTTCCATCAATTAAATCTCCGTCCCTACGAAGAGCAACCTCCCCCAGGCCCGGCTTCAGTTTCCCTGTTCTTCTACTCAAAACTACTGATAATCCTGAAAATAGTTTTGACTTCTTAATTTGGCATTCAAGTACTAGAGTTTTACAACTCCATCACCTTCTAGGTGAGATGACATTTCTAAATGTATCGTATATTCCCATAAAAATAGCCTTCCCCTCTCTGAAACTATGCATTTTCTCCATTGCTTGCACTTGTTCTGCTAAAAAAGTACCACTGATGTTTAAAAACTCAACTGTTATCTCATTAATAAAAGTGAATTGCAAACACCCAACTAGATGCAACCTCTCCTAAATCCTCATTGTATTCTGCTCATGTTGGTTTGCTTTTTCCTCTAATAAATAGTCCCATTCTGAATCATCCCCATGGATGATCTCCATAGGAGTCTGTGTGTCCAGGCATTTCAGGGTAGCAGGTGGGTCTCTTGCACAGTATAGATGTCTGGAAAATTTGACTGAATTGATGAATTAATACACCCTCATATGGTTGAGTTGTAATAGCTTAAAATCTTGTGCCTCGCTGGGGCTCCAGATCTTTCACACCTATCATGATCCCCCTTCAGCCTGCAGCATTTTCCACATCTCAGGACCCTAGGGATGTTTGTTGAATGAATTACATTCTTCTAACAAAATGTAAAGCTGTACAAGGCAATATGGAAAGAGGCTACACTGTCTCCTCTTCTCAAACTCAGATTTCCTCTTCAATTGTAGGGTATCATTGAGTAGAACCATGTTAGTGGAGTCATGTGATTTGGGTTCCCTTAGCTATTCATTAGTTGTAGTGACCAAATCAGAGCTGGCCAGTTCCAACTGACCAATTAGTGGCCTGAAATTCCAAATCAATTATGTTTCTGTGGAGAGAACACACAAACCTGACATGAAATTATATATATTAAATAAACGTGTTCCTATATTTGTCTTATTTTTCTTTAATTACAGACTGCTATTCTTTCTACTTAGCTTAAAGATAATATTTAAATGTTTTGTAAATATAATATTTGAGTCATATAATCTTATATCTTAATGAGACAGCAGAACTACAATCAGATGCATAAATTGGGTCAAATTTAGATTATATCTGTGATTAATAAATTAAAAAATGAAGAAAATGATGCTATGTTTAACCACTTTCTAATATTTCTTTTATGAAAGCAATTATCCTTCTGTGTTTCAAACCAGCAAAATTGCAGGGTGAGATGGCATGCGTGCAGCTCGCTGCCCACAAGATGGGCAGTGTTCACTGAGCTGCACATGGGTCGGGCCAGAACCATGCAAGCACTCTGCATGTGGCAGCATCCCCGAGGGCTTGCTGTTCAGGTGTGGCCCCTGGCCACAGCACTCTCGATGGATGACGGAATCCAACAGGCGGAGCCTCACAGAGGAAGAACGTCAGTGAAGCATTACTGGGAGTGCGGCCTCTTCTCCCTGTGCTCTGTGGTTTCCTTGAGGTAGTGGGCCCCTCCTACTGGGTGCCCCTATTGTAATGTGGCTTTGTGGAAACCACAGTTGCTAAAACCACAAGCCCAAGTAAACTTTTTTTCCATTTAAATTGATCAGATCAGGTATTTTGTCACAGTTACAAAAAAGTGACATATTTCCACTAATTCTGACAGCCCCCCATGCATTCCTGTTATTCACGTAATATTCTGACATTAAATACTATGAACAGGCCAGCCACATAGCTCAGCAAATTAAAGTGCCTGCTTGGGTAGATGCAGAGACCAAGGCTGACCTTCAACACCACGTGCCATGCCAGCCCCCACCAGGGATCTCTGAGATGGAGATTGAGACTGGGCATGGTGGTGTAGGCCTTCAATCCCAGCCCTTGGGAAGCTGAAAGCAGGAGGATCACTACAGTCTGATCTGTGTAGTGAAACCCTGTAGACGCTGTACTAAATACATTTAAAAGAACTGTGACCTTCACAGTGCAACTTACCAAAGCCATACACATAATATTTAGCAAATTTTCTCATGAAAAAATAAGTCTGTTCTCTTTATTACGTCCATGGTTTTAAGCTCTAAGTTGTATTACAGTTTTACTACAAATGTTCCAGGAAAGAAGATTCTGATAACCTTTAAAAAGTTGACTGATATCCATCCACAGCCCTAGTTACTGGGACAATTTTCAAATATCCCATGTGTTACATAAAATCATGCCATTGGACTGGGGCTCAAGGCTGAGTCTTTTCATTAATACGACATATTTTTTTTAAGAAAAAGTATATGCCAATTCTATGCTTTATGTGTATCCCTTTGTAATTCGAGCACTAATCTGTAGTATTCACATTGATTTCTGAACTTCATCCAGGGTTCCTGAGAACCTCAATGCTAGAAAGCTAGGAAAGAGTTCATGATGGAGGAGTGATAAGTGTATACTGATTCCTACGGAAGCAACATTTAACAATTTAACGTGGCTAACTACAATGAGAGGTAGGCACTACCCTCTGCACTTCACAAAGGCAAGCTATAAGTATCCCCAAAAATATCAGCCTTCAATTATTACAGTAATTATAACAATAACTGAATGTCAATAGGATACCCATCTCTGACAGGACTAAACAAAAAAAGGAGATAGAGGGAAGGATCATTTTGTATTTCTATATACAGAACAGTTAGGATAAATATACAGCTACTTTAGTGTAATTCTCTGAGAAGAAAGATTTGCACTAATAGTGTTTGGACAGGATATCCTGTCTGCTCCTTGTACTATGGATAGCCACTAGGAAGAAAACAATGTAAAAAGTATTAATTATTGAAACTGTACTATAAGTCAGCTTTGAAAAAAAAAGACAGCTACATTCTCTTAATTCACTGAATAGAGGCATCTGCTCTGATAGTGTTTGTAAATAGAATATCATGTCTGCACCTTGTACAGCCAATAACCACTAAGAAAACAATATGCAATGTATTAATTATTGAATCTGTCCTACTAATTTGATTTGAAACTGTCTCATCGCTGTTTGTTCTTCAATAAAATTATGAAAAACAAAAGTGATAAAGCAAGCACTGAAAAAATAAAGAAAATTATCTTTAAAACAAAACAAAACCAAAACAAACAAACAAAAAAAACCAGCCTTCCACAAACGACTTAATGATCAAGAAGCAGACAATCAGTGATTCAGGGAAGAATCATGGCCATTCCCCGCAGGGGAACCAAGAGGCCGCTTCCGTGTGTGGCAGCTTAGTAGGGCTTGCGAGGCCGCTGCTGGGCGAGTGCAGCTGCAGGGGGACACCCCGAGAAGGGCGGCCTCGGTGGCAGCTTGATTAGCTACCCAGGCAAGAGCGATGCCATGACTAAAGAAAGCTAAATTTTAAGATCTGCTCCACCTACTGATTTTGTTCTTCCTGCAGTATTTTTTTAGTCAAAGAGACTCATTATCTTTGAGGTTTGATATTTATAAGCTGATAAACACTTTAGTTTTCATGTCAATACCATCTTTTTGCAGAAATATGGCTTCTGAAGGAAGCTAAATTATCAAAATACTGCGTCAGCGCGAACCAGGTGTCAGCCACGCCAGAATGAGAAGTTCGTGTGTCCACACTCACGTGCCAGAGTCTGGGGGAGCTGCGCCCCAATCGGGCCTGCTAAGAACTCCGCCCGGCTCTGCAGGCAGCACGCGAGAGTGAGACACGTCAGGGTGGCATTAAAGGAAGCTGCCGGTAAGGCCGGCGTTGACAGTAGACCGGGATTTCGATGCTGAGCCTGACGGCGTGACCACCGCTGAAGCAACGATTTTAAACAGGAGGGAGTGTCTCACTCGGTAAAGTACAAACCTGCAAGGATAGCCCTGCAAGTCTTCCATAACACCAGGGACGAAGCAAAACACAGCTTGAAGGAGAAACTGCCATCAACTAACACCAACCCTGGGATTATTCTCGCGTTGGAATTCTGTGAGAGACTGTAAGGGAGTCGTCGCAATGATGCTTTCAGAACAAGCCTTACGTTGTGCTGAAATAAACAAAAAATTCAAGGCCCTTTAGGAGGAAGTAGATTATAAGAAGAAAATAAATGCATTTTAGAAATGAAAAGTGTAAAAAACAGAGAAAAACAATCCCTGGATGTTTTAAAAATATAGTAGAGACAACACAGTGTAAAACCATAAAATCTGAGGAAAGATCAATACTTTTTGCACCTGCTCTTGCTTAGCACCATTAAACCAGTTTAAGCTGCAGTTCTAAATCTTCTCACCCTCAAAACATTTAGGCTTAGATGTTTTCCTTGGATTATTCAAATAACTGACCACAAATTTAGTCCACCCTTTTAAGTATTTAGAAGAGAACAAACACTCAGGTGTAATAAACTATATTTTGTTCTGACTATTACAAAGGCAGCACCCAGAAATACAGTTTTCTCCAAACATTATTGGATTAAAAAAAAAAAAAACCTCAAGTTGTGGCTTTTGCTTCCTCATCTGAAAAGCAAGGTGGCTACAGCTCACAGTGCCTTCCATTCTGTAGTGCTACACTGCATAAGCAGCACTCGGGTGAGAGTGTAAGGAGGGCGGAGCTTGAGGGGGAATGAATCATCCAGAATCCTGGCCCTGCAGAAGCAACCTTGATTGTCCAAACCAAAGTCTCCCTGTCCAACACTTCAGGAATGAAATGCCCTGAAATACAAGTATTAGGTCAAGCTGAAAGCAAAGCTTTCTGTCACATTTTAGTCCTAGTGCGGGAGAACTGAGGGTCCAGGAGCCCATCCCCTGCAAGTGACCCATCTCCTGCTGGGTTGCCAAGATTAAAAATGGTCATCGCCTAAGGAAGTAAAGAGTTAACCTGTTGGTGAGGGCCTTGAGGAAGGTGAAATGCACGGCTACACATCATGTCAAAAAGAAGCTTGCTTAGTCACCTGAGGACCTTGGGAAACTCTTCATTCAAAGGATGTTACACGCTCTTGACAAGTTATAAAGGAAATAAGCTCACTAAATTTTCAGGAAGTATTTTGAATGTCAGTACTTGTTTTCTATGTTGTCAAGACCAGGGATTTGTTTCATTTAGCTTTAGTAATACTCCCTTTTATTAATTAACATGCATATATTCTATTATGAAATATATTGAACCTCAATCTATGGGGCTCCATTTGTGAGAGGATTCACACAATTTCATCACTCTCCATGTGCTATCTTTATACATTTGTTTGACTTCAACCCAAACTTAAAATATAATTTTAAATATACAGATTAGTAATAAAAGGGAATGGTCCTGCCGCTAGACAAACTCTCTATAGTCAAGAAGCTTTAACAACATGGATATTCACACCTGCAAGTGGATCAAAGATTGACACTATCCGATAAGGCAAAGAGTACAAGTGTAGGAACGGATCAGCGGGCATTCCTGCTTGACCGACCGAACATGTAAGATGAGGAAGCCCGTGGGGCCCGTGTGCGAGAGCAACGTGCACTCTGTGCCTGTCAGTCAGTGACTTATTCTCCTATTTCTGGAACAAAATATCTCACAGACATAACACAAAGGGGGAGGAGCTTACTTTGGTTCACAGCTTTGGGGGGTTCGGTCTGTGGCTAACAGGCTCAAGGTAGGAACACAGGAGTAGTAGAATGGCGGAGGGAAGCACCTCGGCCTGTGAGCCACAGCAAGCAGAGGGAAGGAGGAGCAGGGTCAGGAGCAGTCCCTCCCAAGTCCCAGGCCCTATCTCAAACCATCCCAGGTCCTAAGAGCAGAGAACTCCTCTTGGATAATCCACCTCTCAACACAGGGACTTGAGGTAACTTCTGAGGTCTAAACCAAAACGATGTGCAAGGAATGGAATATAGAGTCTTAGGAAAATGACAAAAGTAAGTCAAATGTTCTCAACTATAACAGCTGGTTAATGCATTCAGAATATCCATTAGCAGAAGATCAGCAGCTGATCAATATGAAAGCAGATCTATACAACAAGCAAGAACTTAGCCTCTCTTGATGCCAGAGAAGCAATGGGAGGTAGGCCAGAGTCATTTGGTCTGTATTCCTGTATCAATTCCTATACTGATGGTTGGATTTTAGGATGCTCACCCTTCTAAAAAGGGGCAACATAGCAGAGATACAGGCACACAAATTCATATATACACTCATGAACCTGCTTCAGGACCAAATCTAAGAACTGAGCCCTTTTTACCAAGGAAATATTTGAAATATGATAATATAATAATTCAATTAATATAATATAATGATACAGGGGATTAACACCCAACACATGAACTTGAACACATAACCTGGAGTTCAGTTATGAGAAATGACTTTGAGAACTATTTGATTGCCTTGACATCTGGAATGTTTCTCCCCATTTCAATTATCAATGTCCTTACCTTGAAGACTTATGCCAGTGATGGGCTGCTCAAGCGTCAGGTATCAATCTGCCAACAACGTAACCACGTCCCCATGTTCTAGTCTCTCTAGGACATTTCATGGCCATGGGAAGTTCTGAGGACTTTATACTAAAGTTAAGAGGATTTTTAAGTGTTGTGGTTATTTCTGTAATTACAAATTGCAAAGCAAGGCTACTTGTCCTTTCCAGTTTTATTTTAGCATTCTCATACTGGTGTTCATTTCAAATGTGAGAAATAGATGTCAAGTGAAGAATAAGCCGATCTAGCCAGGGAATTCCAGCCATCTACTAAAGTGTCACTAATGGCACAAATCATCACTCATCCCGGCACCACATGTTAGTTGTTGATAGGCATGAAAAATTTGTAGCCACTCAATTTTCCATGTATCTTACATCCGGAATGGGGTATGCACGTGGAAAAGTGCTCAGCACAATCAGGGAATGCAACCCAAGCCTTGCTGAAGATTCCACCTCACACTCAGAATGACAAGTACGATAAAATAAATAATAAACACTGAAGATATCGAGAAATCAGAACCTGCCTAACTGCTGGCAGGGAATGCAAAATGCTGAAGGCACACTGGAAAAGCATGGCAGTTCTTCCTCAAAATTTCAAATCTTAAGTTTAAGTATGACCAAGAATTCCCACCATGCATAGAGACCATATTTCAACACAAAACCAGTACACACACACACACACACACACACACACACACACATTTATAATGTAAAATATGTAATATATATTATTCATATATATTATGCATCAAATGTATCATTCTTGATAGTCAAACAGTAGATGTCAACCAAATATCACTAGTAAAACATAGGTAAAGAAAAGATAATATATCCATAAAAATTTATTTAGCCATAAGAAGTAGTAAGTGATGATATAGGTTGTGATATGAATAAACTTTCAAATATCATGTATCATGCTAAATGAGAGAGTGGCCCAGTCACAGAAGGCTGCATTTGATATAATCCCATGCACATGAAATGTCCCAAGTAGAGAAATTTGCACAAAGAGAATATAAGTTTATGATTGCTTAGAATTAGAGGAAGGGGAAGATGGTGTAGGGAAATACAAGTGACAGCTAGGGATGCAGAGTCTAATGACACTTGACTAAACTTGACTACTGGTGACATGGGACATGTTCGTGAGTGCACTATGATCATAGAATCTTATACTTTAATGTAAGACTTGAGAATTTCATTGTAATAAAGTGTTCGAAGAGGGAGAAGCGAAGGCTAGGGAAGGGAGGGGAGGGAAAAAGACAGGAGGGTAAGGCAGAGGAGGGGAGGGAAGGAGAGGGGAGGAAAGGGAAGGTGAAGAAAGGAAAGGAGAAAAGGAGTGAAAGAAACAGATTCACAAACAGTAAATTAGTCCCCAGCCTGTTCTTTGTACTGACCCGGCAGACTCCGAGAAGGACACCCTTTGCCCAGCTGCTCAATGTGCTAAAACTCAGCAATGTGAAACAAGTAAAGAAGTGATATTCTTGGGGGAAAAATGACTCACTGACAAAGGCAACGTGATAGTGGTTCATATCAGGTAATGAAAGAGAAGAAATAAACAAGGTCTGTGGCATTTGAGCTCTAAAATTGGAACACATTTATGCCAGAGACACACAGCGCAGGAAGTTCACATGGAGCCGCGATCATCAGGACTATAAACAGCTCCATCCATTTGCCTCCTGGCAGCGCTGCACTCACTTTTGTTTTGATTCATTAAAAGATACATTTCCTACACTCTCAATTAGGTTTTCACTGGATAAATAACAAAGTAATAATTCTGATCAAAATTTTTTAAATTAAATGAGTTAATTTCTAGATAATTACAATAGAAGTATAACAATTTATTGGAAGAGTAGATAGCATAAATGTATTGAAACATAATGAATACTTCTCTGAACTTCATTAGGTTTCCATTTACTCATTTCTCTTTAATTATAGCTAAGTCACCACTCTATTGCAAGATGGAAATACTTCCAAATAATAGCCCTGTTAATACCGAATTAAAATGTAATCCTATGGAATTCCCTACAGGAAAACAAATGAATTAACTAGGAATGAATCTGTCAAAATAAAACTAATAGACTTATCATAATGGTGTCACTTTTTGAGCTGACATTCTGAAACATTTTAGGAATAATTCATTGAAAATTTGGGCAAAAGGTATTTTAGAAAAGTGAAGTTTGCTCTGCTAAGTGGCTTTGCCTATCCATATTTTTGGGGCCATTTCTCATTTGAGACATTCTGCAGTACTTTCTGCTGACCACTCACTGAAGGATATTTCAGAAGTTATAATAAAAGTCAAGCATAGCTAATGGGAAGTGGTTGAACTAACACATTTGAGTTCACCATAGTGAATGCTGGGATAAGCTATACAGAGCTGAAGAAAGTCTCCTCATTGAAAAATTACACATGTAAGAGTGAAGCTTCATCAAGATTTTACATTTCTGAGAACTATGGGCAGGAGAGTAAGAAAATACAATCAATTTCTTTTCTATTTTTAATAAAACATGATATTTTCTGTAGTATAGCAAATTTCCTGTGGTACAGAAAGCACACAATTCATCACCAAGTCATGCATTTTGTTATCTTCCTTGATACTTTGAGAAACATCTGGCAGATTGATCAAAACATCCAACTATTTCACATATTCAAGTATAAAGAATCTTTCCTCTTTCTCTTCAATTTCCGCGGCCTCTGAGCACAGTTCAGGGCACATTGCAGTGTCCCCTCACTTGCCCAGCACACTGCCCCAAGCTGGACACTTGGTGGACTGGAGCTCAGCCACTAAGGAATGCATTTGTGACTCTTCAACTTCACAGAGTGTGCACAGCAACGCTCTTGGCACTGAGGGTTCCTGGGACCCCGTCAGCTTGGGGCAGACTGGCCAGTGCATCTCTGTTTCACTGGCCTTTGATAACAGAAGGCTGAATGCAGCTTCTCCTTTTTCCAAAGTGAATGCCCTTTCCTGTCTTACAGGATTGTAGCCTGTTTCCTGCTCAACTCCTTGATTTGTACGTAACCATGGTTGAAACTGGACTAGCTGCTTGACTATTTTCTTCTACGGATCCAAATAATTAATCAATGTCCAAGTTCAGGAATACCCAGTCCCTTAGCACTAGAGAAATGCTAGGCAATACAGCAAGAAAGGTGGAAGGGGTCAGATTCTCCACGTTTAATATTGTGTTGTTTAAAGGTGCTTCTTTATGACCTTGAGGCTTTGGTATGCAGATTTCCATAAATGTGTACTGAAATTTTATTGTTGGCATAGCTCAGGTATAGACAGTCCTGCTTTTCTTCTTTGAAAAATAAAGTATGACTGTAAGGGCACCACGCAGCAGAGACCACCCAAGAGGCTCGTGCCAAAGCAATGACGCATAGGGTTTATGGCCTGGGTTCAGGCAGACAGAGGGATAAAGTCATGTGTTGGACACAAAGAGAAGCTAGCATTTTTATAACACTTGAGAGAAGGAAGGTGTATTAAGTGGGAAGATCTTCATTAACCACAGTGGTTGACTAAGACATAAACCATCGGATGTCTCATTGCTCACTGGGCAAAGTTCTCAAGGCCTTTGCTATTAAATCTGTGGGTATCCTTGGGTGCCTGGGTGTCCGAGACACTCCCTCCTCCCTCATATGTCTGTTATGGCACCCTACGTTCACTGAGGGCAACCCCGGTGCTGAGCTGAGAATAACGCTGCTGTAGGAAAGAGTGGTCCTGGGAGGGGTGCGCCACCTCAAGCCTTACAGTATTACTCAGCATGCAGGTAATACTAGCTACCACAGGCATCTCTGTTGGTCCTTGGGTGCCAAGCTCCCTGTACAGTACTCCAGGATGTTCCTACCACCAGGAGGTTTAACCTCACAATGACCCCTAGTCTCTAATCTGCACTTTTTTATTTTGTCATAAAAAACAAATATACACACAGAGAGAACAAGAAAGCCATACAAATTCTAGAAAGAAGCAAAGAAGCATCATAATTATGATCTAAATTTGAATTAAAATCTATTATTCTAGTCCAGTGACCTATGGAAGCTTAATTCCTTCTGTAAAATAAAGATATCAATACCTGTATTAAAAGGCTATTGTAAGAATTACATAAGAGAGAGAGAGAGACAGACAGAGACAGAGACAGAACAAAGCCCTCAAGAATTTATTATTTTGTTATTTTGAGCAGTTCTCAGAGATTGCCGCTACAGGGTCAGCCAGAACACACAGGCCACATCCTAGAATATGTGCGAAAGAGCTTTCTGTCTGCTTCGGAGTACTCATCCATTCTTTCCTTCTATGTTTGTCTCAAGATGGGACATTGAATGCTTTTTTATCAAACAATGACAGAACGTATTGCTCTTACTATTAATCTCGGTGCGTATGCCAGATGCACGCACCCGTCTGAGCCTCTTCAAGGAGACTCTTGGTCCCTTTCACACCCTTTGAGCTCTGCTATGACGCTGGGCTGCACCGGCTTGCCTTGCACGTCCTCCAACTCTGCAGCCAGCAGCCTCTCCAGAGAGATCCGCGATTGCTTCAGCCGCTTGCGCTGAGCGTGCGATTTGTGAGTCTCGCGGGCAGTGGCTCTGCTCCAATCAGGCTGCCCAGCTGCTTGGGCCGCAAACCGAGCGGTGGGGCAACCTCACACGCGGGTGGCGCACGTGGGTCCAGTGACTTTTACTTGCCTTTTTACTATGTGATTGGATATAGTGAGATGCTTGAATTAGAATATTTAGTGCCCAAATATAAATATTAATACTATTCATGCTAATTTAAAAATTATTACAATAATCAGCAAATTTATTTCATTACGAGTCATCTCTTGCTGCGCTTGATGTTCTAATGGGAAAGAAAACTTACAAAGCTGAAATACTCAAAAATGGATAAATTAACGGTTTATAATATACGTTGATATATTAAAAAATTATATAATGGGGCTGGGGAGCTGGCTCAGTGGAATAAGTGCTTCTCTGGCAAGTGCAAGAACCTGAGTTCAATCCCTGGTTCCACCAAATAAATAAATAAATAAATAAACTGCATACTAACTTACAATACAAAATTTTCAATTGAAAATGGAAAGAAATGCCAAGAAACAATAAAGAAATAATAAAACAATTTACCACTGAAATTAATAATAATGTACTTGTAAGACAGCAGTGACTTTTTGTTTTAGGGTCTTATATTAAGGAAAATATTAAAATGGAATAAAAATTGTAATACAGCTAATGTGGCTGTAAATGCCAAGCATCTGCCAGCAGCGGCTACTTGTAAGGCCTCCACAGTAATTGGCTATTGATACTGAAAAAATTCCTCTTAAAGAAGCTCCTTCAGGATTAGGAAGAAATCTGTACTACAGCATAAAGAACTTGACCAGAAATTACCGGAAAAGAGTCGGTGCTGCTGGGCTCACACAATGATAGGGCACCGTGCGTTGGGGCATCCTCACAAGTCAGCTGCTCTAGTGTACACAATGTTTTAAGAAATTGATGGATATAGGGGCTGGCCAGACAGCTCAGTGGATAGCCCCGCCCCCAGGGCATGCTGAGACCGGATTGGCACTAGGCGCAGTAGCGCAAACCTGTAATCCCAGCACTTGGAAGGCTGAAAACAGGAGGATTAGTATGAGTCCAATCTGTGCAGTAAGACCCTGTAGACCCCATACTAAATATATTTTTTTAAAAAGAACTTTTTGGATATAAATTAACTTAATTAAATATAGTTTTAGTTTTTGTAATAATTTTTAATTGGTATGAATAACAATGTTTATACTCAGGCAGTAATTATTCAAATTCAAACAAGTAATTCAGCCCATTTATAAATTTCTTTATTTTATTTTATTTTATTTTATTGAAGTACAAATGTCAATCAGACAGTTTCAAGACACCTTAACCATACAGATTCGATAAATTAATACATTGCAAACTGTTTTCATAGCGTTTTGGTATTGTACAAGGTGCATACATGATATTATATTTACAGATATTATTTTAGCAGATATCTCTTATCAGTGAATTAAGAGTGTAGCTGCTTACTTTTCTTTTTTTATACCTGAATTACATCAAAAATTCAATCATTATTTTCCTAGTGGATGACCGTAGTACTAGAAGGCAACATAATATCCTGTCCAACCACCATTAGTGCAGATCTTGCCTCTCATAAAATTATGTAGAAGCACAGCGTTATCTATCCCAACTGTACTGTCTATACACATACATCATGATTTTTTCTTTCTACACCCCTTCCTTTGTCTACATCTGTCAAAAGTGGGCACTCCATTGACATTCAACTAACTTAGGTGCTTGAACTTGACACCACAATCCAACACAGTCCAGCATTCTGCAACCATAGTGAGCTATTCAAAGAAATTGTCAACCATAGCCATTTACAGCTCAGCTTAATATTCAGGCTGGCCGACCCAGTACAGCCTACTCAGTGAATAAGATCATCCACTATCCTTTTGTGAGCCCAGAAGACCCACCAAAGCCCAGGCCCACCCACCTGAGGAACGACCTGCCTGACACAGGAGGGCTGACCCTGGGAACCAACAGAGGGGAACCAAAGGAGCTGCAGCAAAAAAAGGAACTGAACACAAAGCTAGACCCAGGATAGGCATACCTGGAAAATCTCAAACTTAATAGACTGGCACCCGAATCTCATAACAAGCTAAGGTTATAGTTGCACATTTATACATTTCTAAATAATTTTGTTAGTTTAAAAAATCAATAAAAGTGGTTCGGTCCATCTGCACCAACAGTGAATCAAAATAGCAAGAATGCCTTAGCAGCACGTTGATAGGTTGCGATCCAGACCAGAGGTGTGGGTCATCGTTGCTGGAACTCTCCTGTGAATGCAGGCGGGTGAGGAACGGGACCAGGCCAGCTGGCTGAACTGACGGGTGAGGGCCTTGCAGAGCAAGCGAGCGGGGAGTGCGCGGCACGCAGCTCCGCAGCCCCTCGCCGGGCCAGCGAGCGCCCCAGACCCCAGCAGGCCCGGCCAGGGTGTCCGGCCGCGAGGTCAGCTCCAACCGCTGGCCGCTGCGCGCTCTCCTTCACTCCCCTCTGGCCCCACGAGGCCACTTTTGCTGGGTTCATGTGGCCCACGCTTGCTCTGCGGAGCTTCTTTCTCTTTCTACCTTTAGTAACAGCAAGGCCCTAGTCTCGTGCTGGCTAATTCTGTGCCCAGATACATCGCCTGGAGACCTCCCCGAGGCAGCTACAGGCCGGAGGCGACACCGCAGGAGCCGCCTACGAGTCCGCTTCTGTCTCTGTGCTCCAGACTGCTGACCGACCCTGCAGCGCAGCCCAGCCTCTGGGGAGGGTTTCCCTCCCTCCCTTCCCTGTCCGCACGTCCTCCCCATGCAGTGGCCACTGACGCCCTGTGCCTGACGAGCGGGCTTGTTCCATCCATCAGAGAGAACGTGGAGAATAACTTCGCGATTCCTATTTCATGTCGCTGGAAAACTGCACCTCCGAACAGCGCGTCAATCTGTACTCACTAACACTTCTCGCTCTAGGCTACAGACTACCCTACAAAGCAAAAATGTACATAGTAGGCTTAACTTTGTCTGTGGAGAATAACAGAGATAGTCCATCCTTTTTCTTGGAGTATTTCTTTCTGTAAGCCTATCATTTTAAATACACCTAAACATTTAAAAGTATCTTGATAGGGGGACCCTTCTCTCCAGGATACCTGAGCTACTCCTTTGGAATGGAATCAAGTGTCAGGAGCGCAGAGCTGCCCTGACCCGAGGGCCGCTCACAGCCGCCGAATCCCTTCCCATCCATCCTGGGATGGGGACATTATTTCCCGTGCCGAAGCCCGGTGGCAGCGAGCACCCCAAGGACCACAGGCGCCTGTCGCCGACACCCCTTCCTGCGCGTCAGGTACTCACTGGACGAGAGCACACAAGTAAGAAGCCAAGGATCAGGGGTGTCCTTTCAGCAAGCTCAGTGTCTAAGTGGCCGCCGGTGAGGCACATGTGTCCTGGCCAAAATTGTTTTCACTGACTCAGTTACACAACAGCTCACTTTTGACCATTTTTGTGCTGAAACTTTCTGGGTTAGCAAAAATTTTGTTTTAAATTATATTTCCCTGACAGAGTCAAAGCTGTATCAGAAGCCATTTGAGTTAATCCTTATGTTTCCTAAATACTTACACAGTAATTTGGAATTGTTACATTTGAGGAGGTAAAACAATAGTGTATTTCAAAGTTACAACTTTATGGAGTTGTACACAGAGAAATAAAAGCCTGCCATGCAAATCTTTCACCTCCATTCTTAGCCAAGTAGATAGCCAAATACATGCATCTCGGCCTCATGCTTTCTGGATCAATTATTGTGCAATATGTAGGTATTTTCTTTCTTGCCCAGAGGTAGTTTGTTATCTGCTTCTTTTTTACATTTTTTTTTTATTTTTTAAAGAATACAGAATAGCAATAAGAAAAACTAACAGAAATCACACAAATTTTCACTATACAAAATAATAGGAATTCAACAATGGTTTCTGTATTGCATGGTGTTATCTTCAAATTCATTCTTTGGGTTATTAGACATAAACATTCAAAATTGGTTTAAAACAAGACAAAAACACCACAAAGTTATAAGAAATTAAAAAAGAAATAAAATAAAGAAACATTAAGCATTAACTGCTCCTTTCAAAACAACAGCAATGGGGGGCTGGGGAGATGACTCAGTAGAATAAGAGCTTGCCTGCCAAGAGGAAGGGTCTGAGTTCAATTCCTGGTTCTGCTGAAAAAAAAATAGCAGAAATTAGCAGTAAAATTATCTGGATTATCTGCATATATACATAGATGTATTTTTTCTCCTTCTTACTTTTGTGCTTATCCTCATTCCTGTTCCAGGTACATTTTTGATATTTAAATTTCTTTTTTTATAAAAACAGTGCTTTATTTATATCCCCCTTTTTTGTTTGTTTTGTTTCATCAGAGATGGGTGTTCCATTGAAAATGGCAGTTAAAGGGCTGGGGAGATGGTTCTGTGGAATAAGCAAGTGCTTTCCTGGCAAGCGCAAGGGCCTGAGTTCAATCCCCAGTTCTGCCAAAACAAAATCAAAAACAAAAAAAAAAGAAAAGAAAATAGCAGTTAATAGGTAGAATTCTCACTCTGACTAACTATGTATGTTGATATCTGTGAAATAAGCAACTACATTGAGGACAGCAATGTGTAATACCAAAACCATGGTTGAAATACCCATCATTTTTGACTTCTAAATGCATACTTCTTCTCATGTCATATTGGTTATTGCTAAATTCTCTGTAAGGTAAAAATTTGTGAAACAAAAAATGTAATAAAAATAAACAAGAGACAAGAAAAAAATGTCTTAGGACTATCTCACTACAATGTTATATATGGTTTGATTTCTAAATTTTTGTGTTAAAAATGTATAATTTTTATCACATTCTTTTTGTAGGTATATAAAGTTTAGAATATCCATGGCTGTTGGAAAATATCAGTTCCTTGTAGTTTCTAAGGTGTTTGATATGCAGACAGATAATGTGTTAAGCCCAACTGCCTCTGTTACAGGGCAATAATATCATTAAGCTTCTCTTTGGGATGTTTAACAAATGAAGTTTATGCACCAAAAATTAGAGAAATAGGGGGGTTACAAGGCCAGCCAATATTTTGGTCCTAGCCCTTCAGTGTTAGGGAGGACTCAGGACATAAGAGAACCTGTGCTGTGACATCCTGTATCTCAGTGCTGTCCCACATATTCTCATCAGGGAGACTATATGGCCACAGAGGACAGTGATCGGTGATGTGCACTGTGTGCCTAAGGAGAGTCAGTTAGAGAAAACATTCTCTCAGGCTCTCACAGAGAGCAAACTAGGCAAGCAATGGCCATGACTCATCCACATGGCTGACACTGACGAAAGATCCACAAGGAGCTATTCATGGTTCTAGGACAGATCCTAAGGGGACTTGACTGACTTTGTTATATAGCAAAAATTACATTATTAGTTACGTAGGTCGTTCTTTAACTTGGTCTTAACCATCCAGCAGAAAAGTGTAACCATGAGGTACAAAAAGTAAGCTATGTTAATATGCTGAGCTGTTAAAGGTTCAAGTCAACAGCTTTGGACAATTGCCATTTCTGCTGATAACCTACTTCTAATATGGACTATATGGGATTATTTTGCTATACTCAAGTACCTACAATCCTTGGTCTTGCACTAAGTATGAAAAGGTCCTTTAAAGACTTCTTCAAATTATCTTCTTCTTTTCACTTTAGTTTTTATACTTACACATGGATCATTCCATAGCTACTCATCAGAGCTTCCCTCACTGTCTTGCAACTGCACTGTACTATATGACAGTTTATTTAATCAGTATCCCATTGAGAGGCTTTTAGGTTGTTTACAATGTCTGTAATCACAAACAATTCTAGAAAAAAATAATTTTAGGCATATGTATTTTCACATTGTTGAACTTAGACTTTTTATGTCAAATTCTTGACAGTGGGATTGGTGGATCAGAAGGTAATTGTATGTGTAACTTTGTCTTTATCACCTTTCTGCCATTGAGAGGAAATTCCTGACATCCACAAGACAAACAAGTGAAATTTTATTGGTTCATAGTTCACAGAGATTTCAGTCCACAGAGTTGGATCCGAGCAGGTTCCCATGGCAGGGGGGGGGTGCCACACTGGAGACACAGAGCCAGCAGAAAGCGGCAAAGCAGCCGGTCTGCACCAGCAGGCCTGCCTGTTCCTTTTGTCCAGGGCAGGTCACACACTACCAGCTGGTACCGTGACATCCAAAGCCGGGCTTCCTCCCCCCACTCCCAGATCCATGCAGAACCAATCCAGTCATCAGGGCCCTGATCGAGCATCGCACAGCCGTGGCCCAGCTGTTTCCCAAGCTCCACTTATGAGACATTGGGGTACATCTGACTAGAAGCCACAATAGTTTCTTCAGGTGTAGAAAACTTCTTCTTCAGAATGGTTATTTGAATTTGAACTTTTAGCAGCTGTATATCAGTCTATTTTCATTTAGACTCACAGTACTGTGTGCTGTAAAACTTTCAATTCTGCCAAAATAGTGTAGAAATCAGTTGTTCACGTGTTTTAAATTGGTACATATCTTACATTGACCTCATGCTGTTGCATGAAGGGTCACACCTACATATTTTATATGAATTTTATATTCATGGTTGCTGGCCATTTCTCTACTTGGGTTTCCTCTGTTTCATCCCATTTTTAGACATTTCTTTCAAGTACTAGTCCCTCAGATTTGTGGTAGGTTATATAAATATTTTCTGAGAGATCGTTATTTGTCTTCATTGCATAGGTTGTCTTGTGGATGAGGCTCATCTAAGAGTGCGTGACAAGGAAGCTGGTTGGGTGGTAAGCCCAGAAGGCGCCCTCTTCAGGCTCGCGTCTATGCAGAGAAAAGAGCCGAGTTCACATTTACCTTATTCTAAGCCTGTGTGTGTTTTGCTGTAAGAATTGCAGGTGCTTCATTTCATTTCATTTCAGGTTTGGAGACAAATTCTCAGTCTGTCCCGCTGCCCTTGAAGTCGCGAGGGAGTCCAGGATGGTGGGTTTGCCTGTTCTCTTGCCTTAGCTTTCCTGAGTGCTGGGATTATCAGTGTTCACCACCACAACTGCCTGACTCATTTTAAGTATTTTAAAGACTAATAATAAAGCAATTAAATTTAAAGGTAGAGTAATATTTTTGCAACATGTGCCAGCATTCTATGTATCATGGTTATAATTAAAGAAATAGAAAACAATTAAAATACTAGTTTTAAAGTTACCTTAGATTCATCAATAATTTGCTCTTGAATTATAGGCAAATGAATTATCTGTCAACTTAAGAACAAAGGAAGAGCCAGAGCACAAAGTTCTGAGGGCTCCGTCCATGCCCCTGGCAGTGGGAGCCTGGCGGGAGGAGAGCCGCCGCAGGTCGTTTCCCTCCTCTGTTTCTTGTTTGCTGATCCCTGTCTTTATAAAATTGCAGCAGGGTAGCCATCAGAAGGGCAAGTCAGTACTTTAATTTGTAACATGTTTGGGATCAAAAAACATCCAAAATAATTGACGATGAATTGGTCTGTCCGTTCAAATGTTAGGCATTGCTAGTATTTCAAACAGGGGTGCTGTTTTCTAAGGACACCAGCTGGAAATCCTGTCTCATTTCACAGTTAGAACACCTTTTACTAAGCACCTTTACATGCTGGCTTGCCATAAGACTGTGGGCCTATTCCTGGCCCATGTGCTGTGGACACAGTGTGTGCCGAGGGCCCACACCAACACCAGCTGTGGCTCCAGCTTCAGTCAGTGTCCTCTCCACTTGACACCAGGTGACAGCTGAGATCACCCAAAATGATCTTCAGGTCATGTTGGCTTTTGCATGTGTATTTCTAACAAAAGAGAAGGAAAGCTGTTTTGTACTTTATTCAGGAAAAAGAAAAGTCATTTCCAAAGCCTTGCGTGCTCAAGGGCACAGCAAAGTGCTCGAGTGCAGCCAGACCTTCCCCAGTGTGTGGCGCCTGCTGTAAGCTGGGTGCCACAGACAGCCAGCAGGCTGAGGAAATGTGGGAGGGAAAGCCCCCTGCAAAGAGCTGCAGGAGCAAGCGCGACACAGAATCGGCAAGGGTGTGAAAATTAGTGCTCACAAACTCCAATGGGACCCCAGTGCGTGTGCACCTGCCAAGGGCCTTACAATCTTAGATGGCTCAAATAGTGTGCAATAGGCAATGTGCTTGCCTGGATCAGGACTTAAATCCTTTTGCTTTATCCTTACAGCTATGAAGACAGCATTAACTGTAGTACTTGAAATCATGTAAAACAAAGATATGAGTTACCAGCAAAAAAGAAAAAAACTATTTAGTCCACAATATATTTTAAAATTAAACTTTATCTGAAATTAATTGTGAATTCAGATGGAATTGCAAGGAAATAACTTGGACAATAATCTGAATAATCTGTGCATCTTTCATCAGTTTCTCTAATGGTAACATCTTACAGAACTGTAGTACAGTATCACCGAGCTACCACAAGGATCCCAGAACAGGCAGTGAATTATAAATCACTAGAGAAACAGAGCTCCAAACACTGGTTCACCATGCTGAGCACAGCAGCGTGCTTCTAGGGCCCAAGAAATTTCTAAGGACCTTACATAGAGAGCGCACATGCATGTGTAGGATAACATCCAGCCCTAGGGAGTGCTACAGAAATGCGCACTCACTACCCTTTAGATGTAAAGCATTTGTGTAATTTAACCTTCTTGAAGTAAGTATGACTTACGTCGTCATTTTCCAGATGAGAAACGTAGGCCTTCCGTTGGTAACACATGGTGCTGAAATTAAAATCTGTTCAGATAACATGCTTCAAAAGACACTGAGGAGGCATGGGCCTCTCAGGGGCCCTCAGGATGAATCTGTCAGCTTTTCTGAGGCAGGAACACAAATCCCAACACCCCGAATTAAAGGAGCAGAGGTAGCAATTGGCTCATGGTTTCGGGGGTTAGATCCATGGCCTGCTGACTCTAAGACAGGAACTTTATGGCCTAGGAATGAGGAGGAGCAGAGCTGTTTGGGTGACAGTTGGAAGAAGAGTAGGAGCAACAGAGAGGAGAAAGGGGAGACAGCTTCAGCACGCACACCAACCCTTTCAGGGACACAGTGCCCAAGCAGCTACCTAAAACTCATGCAGATGTCTGTTGAATCCAAACTATGACAAATTCAGTTTGCCTCAAGTAATTTTGTTGGATTTTTCTTTCTCAGTAGCAAAGTTAATTGTGCGATGTCAATGATTCAGTCATGTCCATTCTAGGTACTAGTAAATAACAGCATCTATGTTTTATCTTTAAATTTATATGTCATGTTACAACTAAATAGGTTTCTAACTTTATATATAGATAATGTCATATCTATGCACATATCTGAATGTTCATAAAGGAAATATAGAATACAGCATATATATGTATGCATAAAGGAGAGCTTTCTAAAATGAATCAGCCTTTTTTATACAAAAAAAGAAACAAAAAATCAAATAAATAAAACTCATGTGTTGATTGTAAAGTACAAACACTGCAATTAAACTGGAATGCTGAGGTTTTAGTTTACAAGAACAATGTATCCAGTACTCAGGTGCAGGGCTGACGTGGCTCAGCTGACAACAGACAGGGCTCTGGCTGCCCCTGCGGCACGTGTGCCCTCGGTGTGCTGCCACTGGGGCAGAAGATGAGGCTGCTCCCCTGTGACCGGACTCAGACACATCCAACAGGGCACTTCACTGGTCTACTGGCAGCTCCTGAACCAGTCAGCTCGTTACTTACCATAGATTAATATGCAGAAATTGAGAAGTTTGAATTCTGCACAAGTACAAGTAGAATTTAGTTAAGTGACTAGGACATGGGTGTGCTCAATGAAAGACAAGCTATAAAAATGCTGGGTATCACCACATTATGATGGTGTTGTTAGGATAGGAAAACAGAGAGAGAGAGAAACACACAGACAGACAAAGACAGAGACAGAGACAGATGAGAAAGAGAGAGAGTGAGCGAGAGAGAAACTATTGATTGCATAATGTGAATTATAGGAACCATTAGATTAAAATGATGATGACATAAAATTCATAAAATAAAGCGCCAGCTACTCACATTGAGGCACATCATAGTCTTGGCCCTTTATAGCAGACCTTGGTCCACTCTAACATTGTGTGCTAACTTTTTAAATTCTTCAAAGAATGCTATTGGAAAATAATTGTTCCTATAATTACTAAAGTATGCCTTTTGGTTTAAATAAAATGTGCAGAGTGAGAAATGCATAGAAAAAAAAGTCTCAGTCTCCCACAGTACCACGAGCTGGGTGGCAAATGAACAAAGATGTGTTTCCCTTGGTTCTGGGAGTTGGAAGGCTGGCACCCCTTCTGGGGTGGGCATTTGCTGGCTCACAGAGCAGTGCCTTCTCCCAGCCACTGTGTCTCCAAGATCCTAGCTGGGAGCACACCATGCTCAGGGGGAAGGCTCTCGCTCCATTCTTGAGACCCAGCTGGCTCCTGAATCTGGTAGCTGGGTTTCAACACAGGGGTTAGGCAGGGACACAAAAATTCAGGTTACAGTTTCAGTGACTCACAATTTCAGTTTCTTGGTTCATTGCTTCTTTTTATTTTAAAAGAAAAAAAAACACGAAGAATGAAACAAAATTCTAAAATAAGATGATAGGAAATTAACAATGATTGTTACCTTCAAAGTACTTGCTCAAATACCATCAGGATTTACCCTGGAACCATGTACAACACCTTGTAGATCTTTTGTCAGTGTCAGCCATCTAGATGAGTCACAGCTATTGCTTGAATAATTTGCTGTCTGTGAAAGACTGAGAAATTTTTCTTTCCATGTGACTCTCCTTAGGCACACTCTACATCATAGATCACTTTTCCTCTGTGATCCCATAACCTCCTTGATCAGAAAATTTGGGACACAACTGAGTTGCAGGATGTCACATCAGAGGTTCTCCTATGTCCTGACCTTGAAGGACTAGGGCCAAAACATTGGCTTTCCTTTTATCCCATCCATCTCTCTTATTTTTGGTCTGAAAATATTAGTTATTAAACATCCAGAAGTGAAGCTTAATGATATTATTACCCTGTAACAATGGCTATTAAGTTTAGCATCACTATCTGTCTGAATATCAAACACCTTAGACATAAAACGGAACTGCTACTTTGCAATAACCATAGATATCTAAAATTTAAATCCCTATTAATGTTGAAAAACAATTACATGTTTTTTTACACAGAAATTTAGAAATCAAACCATATACTACATTTTTGCAGGACAATCCTCTGATATTTTACTTTTCTTGTCTCTTGTTTACTTTTAATACTTTTTTTTCTACAAACATTTACTTTGCAGAATATAGAAATAGTAAGACATTAGAAGCAGTATGTTGGAAAACCAAAATGAGAGGTATTTCAAGCTTGGTTTTAGTATCACACTTTGCTATCCACAGTGCAATTGCTCAGTTAACAGATACCACTGTGAACTATAGAGTTGGTCAGGGTGAGAGTTCTACTCATTAACTGCTATTTTCAAAAACCTGATGGAAATAACCTTGTCAGATAGAAAAAGTTGCAGTTTTGGTTATATGGGTCTTGCTTCAACCTGGTCTTAACCATCCGGCAGAAAAGTGTAATTGTGAGGTATAAAAAGTAAAGCCATATTAATATGCTGAGCTGTAAAAGGATGAAGTCAACAACGTCTGTTGCTGCCAGTAGTGCTGATAACTCACTACTACTACAGACTGTATTGGGTTAGTTTGCCGCATTTAAGTACCTACAGTCTCTGGTCTGGCATCAACTATGAAAAGGTGCCTTAAAGACTTCTCAAAATACAACTTTTCTAACTACAGTAGAACACCTATGTCTGAAAAAACATAGCAAAAACAGGGGGACATAAATAAAAGATGACAGTTAGGATACATATACAGTTGTTTTCTCTTAGTTCATTCACTGACAAGAAAGGTTTGTACTAATATTATTTAGAGAAGATATGGTGCCTGCATTTTGTCCTCTGAATAACTACTACAAAGACAACAATATGAAATTTATCAATTATTGTAACTGTCCTACTAACCTGTTTTGAAACTGTTTCATTGTTATTTTATTTTTTCTCAAAAAAATGACAGGGAAAAAAAAAAACAACAACAAAGTAGTTGCTCAGAGACCACATACAGGGATGCAAAATTGGTCAAACAATGTAAGCACTAAATGTTCCTTTCGTGTGCTCCTGACCCAATTTTATCACCTCCCTCCCCTCTATTTTTGTGGTCCTCTGTCCTTTCCCTAAAGGATGGGTGTTTTGGGATTAGGGAAAAGGCACAACGGTTACATGAATGAACCTGTGCTCATTGCTAGGATAAATTTACAAGCATTTTGTTTTTCATTTGCTTTTTCTATATCATGTTTCCTGAAAGCAAATAAGCAACCTTCAATTTAATAACACTATGGTAGGACTGGAGAGATAGCTCAGTGGACTGAGAGCCTGCTCAGGCAGATGCAGAGACCGGGGTTCAATCCCCAGCACGACATGTCATGCTGGCCCTGCCCCAGGGTGAACTGAGCCAGCCACCAAGACTGGGTGTGGTGGCTGCCACCTGTAATCCCAGCTTTGGGGAAGCTGAAAACAGGATGATCACTATAAGTCTGAGCTGCATAGTGAGATCCTGTACCAAATGAATTAAATAAATAAACAGCACTATGCTCTCTCTAATCATGGACAATTTAATGTAATTTCATAATATTGCAAAAAGGGCCAAGAAAGGTCTTCACACCGCCAAGGCACAACTGCCATTTGGCAACAGACAGCATTAAGAGCTCACAGATTGTAAGATTCACCTGAATGCAAGAGAAGCTTGAATGTACTGGGAGCCAGCCTTGGAATCAGAGGAGTAAGGGCTGAAACATGTTAAGACTTTATTAGTCAGGAATTGGTCAAGGTAGGTTGTATTCATTATCTTTGCTTATTGTGTAACCAAGTGCTTCAGTTTTAAAATTTTCTTTCATAAATTATATATTATATACTATATAAGCCATTGAATACAGGCCTTTGCAGGCCTACACTTGGCCTTCTAAGCACTGTGAAACAGACTGACCTTGAGCTCCTCAGTCCTCCTGACTCAGCCTCCCAAGTGCTCAGCTAAGTTTTAAAGTGCAGAAAATCATAATGTCCAAACCACAGAAATGGTCTTGGTATACATTTTTATGAATGCTGACCTACCGTTCGCTGCTTCTCCCCAGACATTTTTCCTCAGTGTATAAATCATTTCTCCAAATTTTGCTTTCACATGTATCTCCTTAGGCCAACTTTTAAAGCTAGTTTCTAAAAGTATTATTCCCTGGATGCCTGCTTCTGTTCCAGTGTATCTTTAAAGTTTCTCAGCCATTCTGAGCTTTGCTCTGTTCCCGGAATAGAGCCTCAGGGGCAGCTGCGCTATTTCTCTGTGTCAAGCTCTGCCTTTCTGCACAAGTCCATAGGCACCACCTAGACCCACCTCCCGGACACACTTTGGCAAGCTAATAGTGCTTTACTACCTTTCGGGTAGCTGTCATTCTAGCTTGTGCAATGTGACATTTTTACTCCAAAGTATTATAAAGAAAGAACAAAAATTGAGAATAAAAACAATGAACTGCAACTCCAGTGGCCATGTAGGGCCCAGGCGCTATGCTCTGAGGACTGTGAGGAGGCTGCCAGGAGAAAGGGAGGTGGGGTGCTTGTCGAGACCAAAGCTTTGTTCTTGCCAGGAGTAACTGCAGCTCTCTAAGGGCTGAGGCAGGAGGATGGCCGGTTTCAGCCCAGTTCTGTCAACTGAACTACTCGGCTAGACCCTGTCCTAACATTTGAAGAATAAAAACAACTTCAGGATGAAGGCCCTGTGCCTAGCCCTGGTTACACACACACACACACACACACACACACACACACACACACACACACACACAGTTGTCTCCAGCCCCAGAAAGCAGTTAAGTAGGGGCCAATTTTGATGACTAAAACGTGAATGAAAGCAGCACATCAACTCCACAGAGTCACACCAAGCTCCAGACAATTGCCAGACTCTGTCACCGTCTTCCTGGAAAATACACAGATCACATTATGTGGGGAAAAGGGCTCCATGCATGAGGGAAGGACAGGAAGAAGGCCTCCTCCAGGAAACCAAATGTCCAGAGTGAGTGTCTCGGTCTGGGCAGGGACAGTGAGGGAACAGCTCAGGCATCCAGCTCCTGCCTGGTGACCGACCAGAGGCGCTAGAGGATCTGAGTGAAAGGGGCAGGCCAGCTCAGGTGCATTCAGGGACGGCCAGGGGTGGAAACAACTCCACTGCAGTGAGCAGAAAGCAGGGGACCGATCGCCCAGAATGCCACGGCTGCTGACTCTCTCGTCTTGCCCACCAATGTCCAGCCCAAGGTACCTAGCACTAAGTGACATTCCAGGGGTCCCACTCTTTGCCCTGTGGTTCCTCCTCTTCCTACACATATAAACTATAAACTGCTAGGAACTTGGCAAGACTTCATGAGATTTGACCCATATTTAATTAACAGGTAGCCCAACGTTGAAACCATTTGTAGTTTTTAGTAGGCTCAGAAGAAAGATGTTAAAGAATAGTGACAGCACCTTGTCCTTTCCTGTATATAAGGTTCTGATATATGTGCAATTTCGCCTCAAAATTTCCTCCATCCTTTGGTCAGCGTTGTTCAGCAACTGTCTTTAAGAAGGCATTTGATATTTGTGAAAGTGAATTATAGTCTAACCCACTGGGCAATGATTATTTTATTATTCATACTGAAAGCAGGAAATTTTATCCTCCACAATCTGTTTAGGAGGCAAGAGGAAGAATAAGTGTGGCAGGACTCACTCTTTACAGAGGCAGGCTGGAAGCCACAGCAGCCAGTCCAGTGCGCTCGCAGAAATCCTCACGTGATCACTGCTGGGGTTTCTCACCTCTGCTTTCCTGAGAATGCAGGACTCCTGTGGACTAGAAGAAAGCCTCGACTCCAGAAGAGCCCGCTTGGCAAAACACAGTGTGCTTCTCCCCACTGCTGCCACCACCAAATGGGCTTTAGAGCTCAGACACACAGGCTTTGTGAATGAGTCAGACGTCCCTGGGATCCCTGTGCACTCACGTGACACCCGATTTGACCACTACTGGCATCAAGCAGAAGGTGGGCCATGTCCCCGCAGGCCTGGAGCAGGCAGGATAGGCTGCTGAGTAGGCACGGAGCCCCCCTCCAGTACAGTCCCCCACAACACCAGGCGTCAGAGCTGCAGTTCTGACTGTGGAACAGCTATAACTGAAGACTCAGCCTTTTGACTGCTTCCTTTGATGTCTAAGTGAGGCACTATTGTGTGTGCTCATGGTCAACTTACTATGAGAGCAATTTTGTTTATTGTCTTTCTGCTGGGCTGGACAGTGAGCTATATTTTGCATAATAGACTTCCAGGTCAATAAGTTAATAAATAAATAAATAAATAGTATATTTAAAAAGGGGCTTGGAATAAGGCTTGGAGCTTTCAGCTCTGATGCCCTCTTTCACCTGACAGAGGCTGTCTGTCTGCTTTCTTTTCTATTTTTCTCTACAAATGATCCACCTTAACTCTGCCTTTTTTAATCATTTACTGAAACTGAGTTACATTCCCTGGCAGTAGTACACCCTGAAGGAAGAGCAGCACACGGAGCTAGTCCCGATGCAGTGCCCGGCAGAGTGTCACCTTGATGCAGAAAATTACACCTGTCGGAGTGCTGTGCTGATGGCCTCGTAACACCAGAGAATGGAACTGCCAACCGAAAGAGGAAGTCAGAAGAGTTTAAGTAGAAACAAGAACATTTGTTCCTGGATGTCCAGGAGGGTTCCCAAGTGAGTGACCACTGAGGGTCTGATGCAGCAAAATAGCAATGGGCCAAGCCACAGTCATCCTACAGGATTACAGATACACCCACCTAGCTATTATTGACCCAGTAGGAACACAAGTCACATAACATGTATATAGAAAGAACAGAGGCCTTTATAGAAAAGCAGGAGGCCCTTGATTCAGAAATTCTGGTCACCACCTATGTGTCTTGTGCCTATCTGGGTCTCCTGGACCAACTGGAGTTAATTAGCATACAATCCCAAGTTGCTGTTTATCTCCAGGGTGGCAGGCAGGCCAGCATATTGTTATCTCGCTGTCTTCAGACTCATGCAGCTATAGCATTTGTGTCTTATTTCCTGAGGTGACGTTCTCAAAGGTCTGTTACCAGACTGCACATTAATTTCTATGGAATTTAGTTTCCTATAGTAATCTGACAGGACTCAAAGAAGTCTTCAAAATAAATGTGGAAAAACTTGACCCATTCAACCCTTGGAGCTGAGTCACTGGCTTCTGCCACAGCAAAAAAGCTTCAGGAGACATCACTAAGTGCCATAGACCAATTAGGCAAAACATTGGAAGTGTACACTCAGAGAAATAGAGTGCCGGCAAATAGAGGGAGAGAGATAGAGAGAGAGAGAGACAGAGACAGAGAGAGACAAACAGTGAGAGCGAGAACAAGCGAGTGAAAGAGCAAGAGACCCAGAGCTAGCGAGTGATTATCGTTTGGAACTGGGAAATGTGGAATTTTGGCTTTGGAAGTCTATGAACCCACAGGAAGTTCCTAGCTTGTTCTGGCTCATCAAATGATAGACGGCCTGTTCTGTAGGGAGAAAGTGATGCACTCACAGGAGAACGGCCCACCACAGGTAAGCCAGCGGCTGACCCTCGCTGTTGCTGAGGACCTTAGTTCTCTCTACTGCTCGAGTACTGAAACTGCAATTTGCTCTAAAGTGTGACTTTTGAATGACGATTTTCCCCTGTCTTTCTCTTGCTGCATTTCTTTGCTTCCTCTGCAGTCTTGCTCTGCACAACATGCTACCCTGTTCAGTAATTCTTGATACCTCCTTGCCTGCCTTGGAAAATGCACAGATCCCCAAGGAGCAGGAAAATATGTACTGTATAGCACTTTGCCTTAGACTTCCTTGGCCTTTCTCTAATATGTTAAGACCTCTTCGAGTATCCGTGTACAGACTCTGAGCCGCTGGGCCTGTGTTGCACCCTCCCCTTAGACTGCCACAAACTTCCTAACCACATAGCCAAGACAGCAGGCAGGGGTGCTGCACTGCAATCAGTGAGTCTGATTCACAGCACTGACCAAACCCAAAGGAGACAGCTCCTTGCACTGATGTAAACAGGCCTTCTGTCTGTTTACCAACACCACCTTGGCCTTTAATATAAGGTTTGATATAAACTATCAATCATTCAGAGGAAACATATGCTTTAGGTGTAGAACCAAGCTAGTACAAAATAAATAAATGAAGGACTGTGAACCATGCTTGGCATGAAATTTTTCTGATATATGTTTGTGTGCTGAACTGAATCAATAGGGAAAGAATGAAATAAAGAAAAGACACACTTTTTAGAATTAGCCTTTCAGAGTATGATCCCTTATGTCCATTATAAGAAAAACATTAAACTAATGCTGTATAGTCATCCTTTATTTGCTGTAGAGCAAGGGATAAGATTATGGAGTATAAAATTTTTAAAAAATAGAAACTTTAAATAATCACATCCAAAGCTTTTACTTAGTGAGGG
The DNA here is from genome assembly GCA_004027165.1 of Ctenomys sociabilis. NCBI lineage: Eukaryota > Metazoa > Chordata > Mammalia > Rodentia > Ctenomyidae > Ctenomys > Ctenomys sociabilis. The sequence goes on from PVKA01002796.1 coordinate 62,049, forward strand.
ATAAATAAAAATCTTGAGCTTTGGAGATCGTGTCGTAGAAGTAGCCCTCCAAAGCTGATGCTGCCAGGTAATTACTCGAGGAAAATACTCTATGATCTTCTGCAAAGGGCTCGCTGAGAATCAGGCCTTGCCGTTGGCCTGAATATCTGCTCTCTCTCTTGAGCACACAAGTACAGAGTAAGGCAAAGCCACCGCACGGAAGTGAGGCCAACTGAGGGGCAGGGGCAGGAGGTGTGCCAGGCTCCTCACTAGCCGCGCTGCACCTCTGGAGGATGGCAGCCTCCGGCTTCCTGTGCTCTTGGGTCCTGCCAGGCTGACCACTTTCCTACCTGAACTGCGCGGGATCTGACTGACTGCTTTTGTAGTGGGTTTTAATGCAAGAAAGCTACACCACAAGCCCTTGGCAGAGAAAGCAGTGCCAGGTTCTCCGTAGCCATTCTGTTTACAAATAGAGCTCACTGAGCTCAGAGCCTCAGCGTGACTTCCGAGTCCCTGACCACACTTGTGTTCTGTGGACTGCTCCCTCCAGTAAAATACAGAAAATTCATGTTTATAACCACATTAGTATGACGATGATGTTAATCCTATGTGTTGAAACGTTGCCTTCAACTGAGAATTTGAGTTTCTGGTTGCAAAAGAAAGGAAACCATTTTTATGGGTTTCCAAGATGATTTTGAGCTCTCAGCCCTGCTGTGCCTGACGAATGTTGGCCTGAGCAAATCTCTCTCCATGTTTTTTGCCCAAACCTAAAGGTTCATTTTTCTTCTGAGAAATCAAACAAATAGTGATTTGCCCCAGCACATCTAGAAATTGTATGGGTGATGATGATGCAGTTAGTGGGTAATAAAGGAAGAGATTCCACAAGAGGAGAATTACTGAATTGTTAGCCTTTCTAACTGAAGAACAAGGCCAACACACAGATGTGCAAGACAGTGCCCAACCGCTGTTGTGCATAAATATTGAAATGTAATGTTCTCCTTCCTCATAAGACTTGTCCAAATTCAAATATTATTACAATAATAGGGAACTATTCTGGGATATTCAGAGTTCAAAATCCCTTACTAAAAGAATGTAACCCTATGTTTTGGGTCTAATTCTATCTATTAAATTTAATCTCCAGAGCTGTGAGAAAGTACTTCTGCTTTCTTCCCTGTGATCTGAGGAGAGGCGCAGAAGTATGATTATCAATCGTCTCCCCAATGTTAACTCTAGAATAATAGTGGAGCTCTCCTGCCTAGGTTTGTAATTAGGATTATTTTTGCCCTGGATCCTTATCTTTCACGACAGGTTTTTCTTAAAGGGGAACTCAGCTATCTACAGGCTAAGCCATTACTCAGATATAGTTGTCCATCCCTGGAGAACTGCTAGAGCAGAAAGTTGGACAAAAGCCCACAAGTTGACTTCATTTTATTTGGTAATTCATTCTTTCCCTAAGTTATTCAGATTGTTGGGGATCATCCTGGGAGATTAGGTGTGCTAATTTTCTCAGGTTAGACTTATGAGCAGGGGACAGATTTACTTCTACAATATTTTTTAGAGTCCTTCTCTGACTCAAACGACTAACAAGGTACTCAATAAAGAAAGTGGTAGACATGCGTGGAAGAGGGTCTGTACTGCACCAGTCCATTTAGGAGAGATTTTACAATATTCCTCCTAATTTTCACAGCATTTCTGGAATGTGGACATTCCTGCACTGCCAATCAGGTTACAAAGGCCGGCTGTAGTCGGGGTCCTTGCCCCGAAGCCGGCATGAGACACAGCTGGGTGCTGCCCTTCACTGAACATGCAGAGCACAGACCCCATCGTGTACAGAGGCAAGCCTCTGTTTCCTATTCTCTCCACAGTCTCTCAGCCCTTGTGCGGCATCCTTGCCCCTGGAAGCCTCCATCTCACTTCTTTGCACTTAATGTTCCCTTCTGGAATATGCTCTCTGCAAACACCCTCATGATTCACTGTCTTTGTGCCTATGTGTCTTTGCTAAATGTCTTCTCCATTTATGTCAATCAAAAATCATTTTTACAACATTCCTGTCATGTGAGCACTATTTTTGGAACTTCAAATAAATTGTGGAACAAAGCAGAAGAATATTCCTGCCTTGATAAAGTTTACATTCTAGCCGTGAGAGCAGTTGTTCATCACAAAATAAGTTAATTACCTTATGTTAGGATATGAGAGCACTAAGGGAAAACTAGAAATGGAAGACCAGGGGAACTCAACAGGATTCCAATATCAATTAAGACAGTGATGGTGAGGTGCATGGAGTCCCAACTGGTCGAATATGGAGCATGAAGGAAAGTGCAGCAGGGATGAGGGTTTCCAAATTCATGGCTACTCTTCTAGGATTATGCCATTTTAACTCACATTTCTTGACCTTTATAGCTTTTGTAGTACTTCATCTTATGCCTGGATAAGCTAGCTGGCCATAGAATTCTTTAGAACATTTGCAAAAAAAATTATTTGATTTAATGTCATAAATTATAAGCAATTCAGACTATACATGGCTTTACTCTTTCCCATTCAGCAAAATTAAGGGAACACAGGAAAAGTTCTTGCTTGAATGCATTACAAATTTTTAGAAACACAGGTTTATGATGATAATGTCCTGTATTTTATGTGCACTGGTGGGTGGTGCTGCCTGGCTCGATTTTGTGCAGCTGTTCATCTCTGTGTAAAGAAAGAGCAAGGGGTAAGACACTAACTAGGCCACAGAATTACAGGTATTTCTGGAATCCTGTATTGGTGTGAATTAGAATACAGTCCCCTTCACTAAAATTAGTTAATGCTTTGGTGGTAATTTTCCCCAAAATGAATGTGAAGACCTAACAGCTAGTATCTCTAACTAATTGATGCTAACAATACATTTTCCAATGTTTAATCCTGTGTACACTAAATATGTACATTGAATTCTGCTTGATGAGTTTCATTTGACTGTGACATAGCCAGAAATGCCATGAGAGGCATCGTAAAGTAGGAAAACACGTGACAATGACTCCGCATAATGAGCTTGTCTTTCACATTAGTTAGCTGACTATGAATGAATCTGTGAGTTGTCCTGAGGAACTGGATTATAGTACAAAGGGCAAAGGACCTTCTGTCTTCCCCAGTGAGACTTTCATAGATGTGTGCGTTGTTTCTCTGGACTAGTACATTGTGAGGCACAGCCCGCCTCTCAGTGTTCGTCCATCTGCACCTATAATCCCATCCCTCTCGTTCCTACCTGGGAGGATCTTAGCGTCAGCCTAATTGCAGCCAGATGCAGCAATCAGACACTTGGCATTCTGAGTAACCATTTTCCATCCTCCTTAATGCCAGCCACTCTGGAATCCCTCTAGAGCCCATCCTGTCCACAAATCAGTTATTGTTCAGTACTTTGTTCACATGGTGTTGAGTGTCAGATTTTGTTTAATTGACGTTTTAGGCATTAAGTAATTTATAATGTACTGAGTTTAATAGATATTTGATTTTTCTTAGTATTACTCCAAAAACCAGTCGGGAATGGGTTCTTTTCCATTAACTTGATCAGCTATTTGAGCAAATTATCTGAGAAAGGACCTGAAAGTTCCTATAGGCAATTTCCTTTATAGAAACTTACGTGAGACAGCAATTTGTTTATGCCTCACTACTAGAGCAAAGTTCTCTTCTTCCTCCAAATTGCCAGTAGAAATTCTGAAACTTACTAATTTTTTTAAAATTTTAGTTCTCTGAAGCATGTCTTTTCTCATCAGGTTACTCTAGTAGTTTATTCAGGCATCTGTAACAGTCACAGTGATATGATTTGATACCCTTGAAGTCCAAATTGGATTTGCAGCACCACTGTCCCTAGAAATTCATGTCACATAGCGGGAATGCAAAACCTGGCTGCTCAGTTAGAATCCTTATGAATGGTATCACATCAGTGCCATAAGACCACTCTTTCAAAACAAGGCCAATGTAACACTTACTCTTGCAAATCTTGATTACTTGGCGACTCCAGCAGCTTTGGATTGGAAACCTGATCCTGCTCTTTCAAGACTCCTGCATTTCCTGTTTCACAGAGCTCCACGTTCTTTATTTCACTGTACCCAAGTATCTCTACTTGCATTTTTATTCAGATTCCAGAGGCAATACTGACAAGTGGTTGTGAAGCAGTGTGTGGTATGTGAATGGAGGGGAGCACACACTAATGAAGGAAAGTACCCAAACAGTGGCAATGGAAGAAGAGCCTGTGCTCACCAGCCCAAACCCCAGCTTGTTCCGGTCCCAGGACGGGTTCTCCAGATTCTCAGGATGTGAGACCATAGTTTGGTAATATATGAACTATTTCTAAGCCTTGAACACCAACAACTCACATTTCACTTATTACACTTCGTGATGTATTATAAGAAGGGCAAAAACATTTCAAATGTCGTTAAAGAGCAAAATTTAGAAATGAACAGGGAAAAATTAGTAAGAAAACAGATGCTGTTTTCTTGTACTTCTGATTTGTTATTGATGAAATCTGAAAATTTATTTCAGTTATTGATGATTTCTAGGGAAAAGTATTCAAAGACAAATAAGGTTGCTTTTAATGGCCATAAAAGCATTTAAGGTGAAACATGAGAAGCCAATCTTTTGTAAGTCTCTCCAGTTGGTCAATGATTATTCAGTTTAAACAGATTTAGCTATAGCCACTTCCACTTTTTGTCCACAAAGTGTAAACCATTTGTCACTGAGATGTAAGCAACACTGGTAAATGGGCTTTTGTCTGCATTTGACCTTGAGCATTTGTTTCCTGAATGTAATCAATCAGATTCTGACCGAGTTACCAGGGCTATGGGGAACAGAGATCTGGAAAGGGGGCAACAGAGACTGGATCTGTACTGGTTCTTTAATTGGCATAATCTACTCAATCCTCAGAGATCCTCCTACTTACTCCTCCACTTAAACCACAGGTCTCCATAGTTTCTTCAGTTCTATAATTAAAATTTCCCATAATTCTTGCTAAAAGCTTTAATGCACACTTTCTTCTAATATATTACTACATAGTTTACAAGATAACTAAACCTTATGTCCCTTTGGAAGTTGAGGATAGGCTTGACACACTTGTCTATTGCATTCAGCAGGGTGACAGGTTATAGTGGAAGTTTTTCCAAATTGCCTTTCCCCATCAGGAAACAAAAGTTGACTATCTGATTGTTGAATATAGAGAAAGTTTCCTCCCAGTTCTGTCTCCCAGAAGCTCTCAATTTTCCCAGCTCTTTCTTTAATGGAAATAGACCCAGCCTCTTCTGACCAAGCACATGTAGACAGCCTGCTCTAAGTGGAAGCTGGGAGTATGATGAGGAGAGTAGCATGAACACGGATCTGTGCTACGCTGTCCAGCTTAGCTTTTTAAAACTAGAAACTAATACTTGATGGGCAACTTTATAAAAACTGACCAGGTTCTCAATCAATTTGGAACTAAGAGAAACAGAAGACGCCCATAATTATTATCCACGATCATAACCAAAGAAATGGGGAAAACGCTGTAACTCAAAACCTCCTGCTACAATTACATATTCACTGCCACTGCAATGAATATGCTCCTCAGCAAGTGAAGAACTTGGAAAATTGTTAATTCTCACTACGGTCATCACTGGCCATTGAATGTTTGAAATTTGCATAATACAATACCTCAATAATGTCACATTCAGCATGCATTGAATTGGCAATATTTTAGTTCTACAGGAGCATTAAGCAAGGTATATTATTTAGTTTTTCTGTTTTATCTTTCTTTTTAAATGTTACTATGAGGAAATTCAAAATTCCACATGGAGCCTCGACTATGTTTCTGTGAGAGAGCCCCATGTCATAGGTGCATGTCTCTCATTGTTCAGACAAAATACCAGACTCCCAAAGTCAAAGAAGAAAAGGCCTGTTTAGCCCACAGTTTGCAGAGGCTTCAGTCCATTCTTGGCTCGCTCCACAGCAGTGGTGCATGGCATAAGGCCAGTAGTCAGAAGACAGCACAGGCACCAGGAGAAGGAGGGAAAGCCTCTCTCTGCACAGCATGTACATGCAGCTTCCCACCCCAGGGCTGGTGGAGCTCCCACACCTTACCCCCAGCACTAGACCGTGAGTCAGGTACAGACTCTAGATGCGTCACCTCCAGAAGGGCCTTGCGACTGCACGAGCCACAGAGGATGAAAGGCCCCACCTGTAGCGCCTGAGGCTTGGCGTGTACCTCCAAATGCATGTCATCCTTATGCAATGTCTACAGCTGATTTCCATAGGGAAGCTTTTGGAGCTATTTCTGTCTTTGCATTGATTCTCTGCATTTACACCCCACTAAAACCCAAGCCTTGGAAAAGGAATCTATATTCTTCATTTTGTTGTTCCTATTAAGATGCAAGAAATTAACCCCCCCATGTGGTTCTTTATTATAAAAATAAAAGTAAATGAAGTAAAATTACCATTATAAAAGACAAATTTCTTGCATTTTCTGTTTTTTTCTTTTTTATGTATTTAGTGCAGGGTCTCACTATGCAGCTGAGATTCATAGTGACCCTCTTGTTTCAACCTCCGCAGTGGTGGGATTACAAGCATACACCTGCATACCCAGACTTGGTGGCCAGCTCAGCGCACCTGGGGGAGGGGCCGGCAAGGCCTGCGGTGCCGGGATCAAACCCAGTCCCTGCACTCGCCTAAGTAGGCGCTTAGTCTGCTAAACTATCTCACCAGCCCACATTTTTTTTTAAAAGAACATATTTTTTTGGAAGGATAGCAATTTTGAGTCCTTTTGTTCACCTTTGGAATAAGACATTTCCCTCAGTCTCCAGATTTTCACATTGCAAAGTTATCTGTGAGCCAAGTACAACTCCAGGAATGTAACAATGTACCTTCAGAACTATCTCGGAAGTTGGTCATGAAATGCACTGCAGACACTCTCGAGCGTCTGCCACTGAATCTTGGGAGCTCGAGAGAGTTAGTTTAAAAAGTGTGGATTTGCCCTAAATTCACACTGCATTTAGTGCCTATAATTCTGCGATGCTGCTTCAGCTATGCGCCACTGTCTTACTGTTGCTTGTACTGTGGAGTGGGGGACACTGTGTTGCCGGGGTTGTTTCATCTTCTCCCCTCGTTGGGACACCACCTCGGTCTGAGTAGCTGCCAATGCCTGCCAACTGCTGAGTCTCCAGTAAGGAACAGGAATACTAGAGCCGCAGCCTGAGGGAGCATTTGCCGAAACGATGAAAGTGTCCAGAAGCCAAGCCGCCGATCAAGCCTGGGCCTACCCAGCTTCAGGTTAAATGATGGAGCCTGAATTTCACTGAAACGCACCTTTCATTCCCAGACAAGAGGACTGGCCGAGCAGGGGCTGAAGTCGCCACTGGGTGCAACTTCCCCGTCAGGGAACTTAGGTGAAAGCAGCATCCGGACTCGAGTTATCAAAAGTGCTGCAGAGATTTGTTTTCTTTGAGCCAGTCATATTTTCCTCTAACTTATTTCATCTCCTAGATGATTATTAGTAAGTTAAAACTCAGGGTTTTCTTCAGCCCGGATACTTATTGAAGACCTGACAGGAAGTAAAACTGCGTCTGTGTGGGAGGCGCAGTCAGGCACCGGGCACCGCTGAGACGCGCTCGCCCGCCAGTGCGCACTGCGCGAGCGTTCTCCCAGGCAGCACCCTCGAGTCCCTGTGTCTGCATTTGTCACTATTGGCTTCTTAATTAGCTGCCTTTGTGTCAGGCTTTTAAAAGTACCATCACCAGGTGAATAAGAACCACAGTTATTTTTTCTTCAGGGTTTTCTGTCTCGTCATTCTAACGTCTTAGGCCTGCTTTTCTGCTTCCCTTAAATCCCTCTTCTTGACAACACCTTTGGTTGGAGCCAAGATGAAAAGCTCCATCAATAAAATTCCTTAATGTATTTTATTCTCAGTCTGAGTAGCTGCAAATCCCTGCCAAGTGCTGAGTCTCCAGTAAGGAACAGGGATACTAGAGCCATAGCCCAAGGGGGCATTTACCAAAAAAACGATGAAAGTGTCCAGAAGCCAAGCTGCCAATCAAGCCTGGGATTGATCAATGCGGTGACCACCGGTGTGTTCCTCTCAGCTGGTTGTCAACTGCAGGGAACACTGAAATCATTATACTCAAGCAGTCCGACTGGAAATCAAACTATACCTTGACACAAGGATGTTACTTATGATATGGTTTTTCAAGTAGTGTCAAGTTGACTCTAATGAAAAGATATCAACCAAGATACATTTGTTAAAAACATGGAATTCTCAGCTCGTAGAAATTGTCAGATGTTATTTTATTCTCAAGGTGCATTGTTCTTAGGACAAGGCTTCATTGGAATTCACCACAAAGTGCTTCAGGAGATGAAAATGGTTTTTCATTTAAAAAAAAAAAGGGAATAGATTTTCAATGTATTAGGGGACCACAAAAATATTGAAAATCTATATCGTTATATTTCTCCCAGGATACAGTATATACTTCTTTGAAAGTACTAAAGGAAAATGCCTGCCATGCAAACTGAAATCTCTTTGCTGCTAAATAAGGCTGCAAGCCACATGATAGGTCAGTTGTAAGTAGACTCATTTCCATCTGAAAGGACCATTTTCTCATGGTATATAAAGGACTTAAGAGAATTGATGTCACTATGAAAATATGAGCTACAACTTTATAGGAGTTTTGCAGTAAGAAACCATTTCAAATTTCTTCAAAGATCAAGCAAAACGTTTATATTTGAAACAATGCTTTTCAGAGGAAGACCAGCTTTTTTTCACATTCTATTTGTTTTATTTTGGTTTGGTTCTGCTGCAAGAAATTAGTCATAAAACATTTGACATGCTTGGGGGTAGGGGAAGAGGACCCTGTCACTCTACAGTGGTCAGTTTTGTACATCTACTTCCCGGGCCACAGGTACCCAGATATGCAGGCATTTCTGTGTGTTTCTGTGAGGGCGTTTTTGTTTGAGCCTGGCAGTTGAACTGGTAGACAAAGCATATCACCCTCCTTAGTGTGTGTGGACCTCAGCTAGTCCACTGGGGCCCTAGAAAGGTCAGAAGGCAGAGGAAGGCGGAGCTACACTGTCTCCGCTTAGTGTCTGAGCTGGTATTCTTCCCATCTATATCATCAGCTCCTTTCATCCTCCGGCCTTGAGATTCAGACCACAACTAAAATATCTCTTGAGTCCCAGAGAGGGCGACAGAGGGCCGAGCTGCTCAGCCTCTGGCGCCATGTGGGCCAGCCTCTTAGACTTTGTTCTGTTGGTTCCATTTCTCAGGAGAAGCCAGATGAAAACCAATTTTGGTACCAAGAACTGAGGCAGTGCTGAAATGAGTGTTAGGCACAGGAAAGCAGCTTTAGAACTGGTGAAGGGTGGGGTAAAGCGTGCACAGGGCTTGGAGACATCTCTCAGGGTCCCATGTACTAGAAGCGCGGCCTCCAGTATCACATGGTCTTACGGATGAAACGTTTCAGAGGTAGGCCCTCCCAGAAGAGGCTAGATCTCTTAGCTGCAAACCCTGGAGAAGATGACCACAGGTGTCACGGAGCCTCACTCAGCTCCCACCACAGCAGCTTGTTAAAAGAGTGAGCCTGGCTTCTGAACATGCACCTCCATGTTTTCTGTGGGCTGCTGCCTTCTATGCATGCGGCTGCACCCTTCCCACCCACCCACTGCGCTGGGATGAGGTCATGAGCATTAGCAGCACGCTGGTACCTGACATTTGGACCCCGCAGTAATCAGAATCCTGAGCCAAACAAATGGGTTCCACTTGTAAGTTCTCAACCTCGGCTCTATGGCCTCAGAAAGAGCATGCAGACTTGGGACCTAGCTGGAGACTTCTAAGGGACGTGGAAGGTAGGTAAGCCGTGCTTTCTGTCAGCTAATAATAGTGATCAATGGTGGAGAAAGTCGGGTCTGAATTAAGAGGAGGCATGTCTGCTTTTGCCATTCTCATAATTGCAATTTGGGAAATTTTATTTGGTTTCAAGAGAGAACGTTTTTGTCATATTTAAATGCCTGAATATATGTGTCAAAAGGAAGATATGGATTTAAGAAATAATTTTCTTTATAAAATTAAATCTTAAACCTAACTGCCTTAGAATCATTAGGTATCTATATGGGATGAGGAATTTTGAAAAATGTTTATATCTTTCCTTTTGTGTGTGTGTGTGTGGTACCGGGGATTGAACTGAGGGCCCTGCACTTGCCAGGAAAGCACTTATTCTACTGAGCCATCTCCCCGGCCCAGATGTTTATGTCTTGATGCCACCATGAGGCATTCAGATTGAACTGACCTGAAGTAGTACTAGAGCATTCACATTTAAAAAGCTTTATTGCTGTTATTAATATATGAAGAAACATAGCTCTGATGCAGTACTTTCCTGCAGAATTTTATGACACATCATGATGGAAACATTGTATATTTGTGCTGCTCAACATGTTGGCTTCCCGCTTTATGTGGCAATGGAGCAGTTGATTCTGTGGCGAGGGCAAATGAGGCGATAAATATAAGATGTAATTTAAGTCAGTTAATATTTAAATTTCAACAGTTTCATGCATGACCCAGTTCTGCAGAGCCACTTCCCTGCGGTGCAGAAGGGCAGCAGAGGAAGGTGAACGGATGAGGGTCGGCGTTGACTGCAGGCAGTAGGCCGGCCGCATCTTCTCTTTCCTCCGTCAGCAGTCACGTGAACAGGAGCACACAGCCTGCTTCCCTCCCCATCAGAAGGCTGGCACATGCCTGCTTCGAGAGCAGTGACCGGCGAGAACTCTTATTAAGTGATGACTCTTCTAAGTTCAATGGCTTCCGATTAGTGTGTTAATTCTAACATAATGTTTTTGCTGAGAAAAGAGAATAATTCTATGGGCCCAAAGAGTGACCCTCAACCCTAAACTGTTACCCTGAGGCGTAGCTTCTGTCAGTCAAAGTGAAACTTGAATAATGTCACCATCAGGAAGTTTCCAGGACAATCTTCTTCCTCTAAATGGAATATCAACAGGCTGTCTTACTTGTTAGCTTTCCCTTTTCTGTCTCAAGAAGACTTTATAAAACTCCTTATTTTGCTCACAGACGCATTTTTGAATCTGAAGCTATATTCGAAGAATCACACAGGTAGATTAGTTAACTGTCTGAATGAACAGGGTTCTACGGGTCCTGAAGGAAATAATACTCTCACTGAATAATAGTAAAGTACACTAGTTGGCTTTGGATACCATGTTGTCAAGTTCAAACCTCATCACTTTGCTTTCTTTTGCTAAATGACACTGGCACTTTTCCCCAAGAAAATGAAATACCCTAATCCTTAGGGGGTAAGGTTTAACGTAGCTCCTATTGCTAGCCATAGTTAGCTAGCTCCCAAGCAGAAAGAAGATGGTGCAAAGGTTCTGTAGAGAAAGATGTTCACACATGGTGACCAGGAATAGGAAACAGATGGGAAGGGGGAGAAACACACCCTTCCAGGTCACACCCACAGGGAGGAAACACCCATCCAGGTCATACCCACAGCCCCAGTCACCTTCTGACCCATGAGTTGTTGAGGATACCCCGTATCTAAACCATGATGGCAAATCACTGAATATTTCAAAATTTAAGAGGATAGACAAGGCAGGTGAGTTAGCTCAGTGAATTACTCTCTGAATGCTTTGGTGACTTCAGAGATGAGGGTTCAATCCCCAGCCTGCATGCTACGCCAGCCCCACACCCAGGGCTCTCTGTGCTGGAGACCAAGCCAAGGCATGGTGGCATATGCCTGTAATCCCAGCAATGGGAAGGCTAAAAGCAGGAGGATCACTACAAAGGAGTCTGAACTGAATAGTCAGACCCTGTAACAAATACATAAATAAAGGGGGTGGAGAGAATCTCACAACCGCAAGAGCCTGTGAAACTGTTCTTTTTACTGCAATTTTGCTAAGGGGCATTGCAATCAGGTTTTGCTACTTGGGTGGCACTTTCCTCTCCCCAAGGGACACCTACTTAGACTGCAATGCAAAGACTGAGGTGACAGCCATTATAATCTTATTAAGGGAGTGGCTTGAGAAATAAAAATAGTTTCTTCATTGAAATTCAGCATTTCTTCTACTCCCAAAATAGGGAGAAGTTGGTGTTTCTTTTTTCAAACCAGTAAAGCATTTCAAATTCCAAAGAAATTAAATTATACACTTAATCTCTTAAGTTGTTCAGCAAGAATATTACTACATTATTAACCGAGTTACAACCAAAATTTTAAATAGAACATCTGGCATTAATTTATTAGCAACAAGGTAGTATCCTTTATTTGAGAAGAAAAGATTCTACATATGTTTTGAATATGAATCAAAATAGTGCTGCCATAGAAATGAATTAATGAATTAAAAATTAATACACCATTAAGGATCCTTACCCTTTGATGTTTAAGTTACTTCCTCACCTTTTGATTTAGGAGTTAATTAGGGGCATAAAAGTAAAATTGCTGCATTTATGGAAGTGTCTTTATTTCCAAAGGGGAATTCCCAGATCTCTCATTGACGCCATTGCTTTTGAATAACATAGCAGAAGAAATTTCTTTTCCTCTTTGAGATATTTTCACACCTTCTAATGACCTTCATTTGGACTTTTATCTGCTGGGAGGTAAAACCAGAGGAAAAAGAACACACTTTGAAATTGAGGTAAAGAGAAAAGAAGGAAGGATAAAGAAAACAATCAAGGTATGTGGGTAATTTTAAACCATGAGAGGAAAAGGAAGTTGGGCTCATGACTTTGCTGAAGCTCTCAGACCAGAGTGACAGTGCTACCCTTACAGCGAAGTGTGAAGCTCACCGAGCGCGTAGGTGCTCAGGCGCTGCCTACTGTGTATCTCTGAGTAGGTGCTCAGGCGCTGCCTACTGTGTGTCTCTGAGTTATGGCTGCAAGAATCTCCTCAGAAATAACCAGAGCAAGAGAAAAAATCCACGAAGATTAAAATTGGAAGGTGAGTAAAAAAGCAGCTGGGTCTCCCCTAATTCCCATTCCATGAAGTCTGAAATCCAGAACCAAACTTTTCCTTTAGACCTCGTAGTCAGAGCTCCGGGCCCTGCCCCTGAGTGTGACTTAGTGTCACTGGGTCGCCGTGGATCTGGGCAGCAGCCACTTACAGTGCCACACAGACACCCAAGAACACTCAAGCGCAGGGCCAGGAGGAGGCAGACCCAATCGCGTCAAGGTGATTTCGGTTATGTGGTGAGCAAACAGGAGAAGCCAGTTTTCCTTGCAGCAGAAGAGAGGGCTCAACAATTGTGTCCGTTGCATAAAAATGGAATTTTTGTATAGCCATGTTGGGACCACATTCACAGCTCTGTGAGAGTTTGGAGAAAAGATACTTCAGTAAAAACCAAATAACTTACTAAGCCAAAAGGGGATGACTTTCTTACTTGAGAAGAGAAAGAATTGTCCATAAGCAGGGAATGATACTATGTATGATCTTGACTGATGCTCATCTCCAGAATTATAATAAGGTATCGGTAACTAAACCAAACTGGATTACATAATAGAGCTGGACAGAGAATGGTGTTGAAAATACGGTGTGTTAGTGTTTGTAAATAGAATATCATATATGCACCTTGTATAGCAAAAAGTCACTATGAAAACATGGTATGTATACCATGATATACAATGTTTTAATTATTGAATCTGTCCTACTAAAAAAAAGAAAATATGATGTGTTACCTTTATGAGAGCTAAATCCACATTTTCCCACAGCCAGCATATTATCTTGAATCTTCCAAGTACACTAGATTTGACCTACTAGTTCTATGCCTTATTAAGCCATTGGAGTACCTAAGCAAGTATTTGTGTTACTCTGATTTTAGCATAATGATGGGTCAGGTTAGGAACGATGGCTCTTCAAGCCCAGCCATTTGGCAGGCTGGGGTGGGAGGACTCTGAGTTCAAGGTCAGCCTGGTCAACTCAGGAAAACTATAACCTTGTCTCAATAAAACAAAACAGAAGTAATGAGGGAAGGAGGATGCCTGAGGCAGATCTCACACCTTACTAGAAAGAGCAGCACCTGGGTTTGATCGACAATGTAAATTTTAAAAAGTGAGCACAGCCATTGAGTTTCTGCCCCAGAGTGGGAGGTGCTTGAAAGGCATGATGCTGTCCCAAGAAGTGAAATCCTGAGGACACTAAAGCCTCTCATCAGACACATCATAGATATAAAGTCAGAAAAACTATAAAAACTAAAAGCTATAGAGACTTATGGGTAGAACCAAAATTCCAGTCCTGTGACAGGAAGCCTTAAAAGAGCAGCTGGCACATCAGAGTTCACTGAGGACCTGGCTTGCAGTTCTGGAAAGACACATCCACACTTAGGTGAACTTCATGTCCTGCAACTCTAACAGATTCACAGCTCAAGACCAAAGAAAAAGCATCTCCCATTTCTAGGAGGGGGAACGGATTGCCATTTTAAGCACGACTGACATTGCCACTCTTCTTACCACTCTGAGGTGGACAGAGCCTCATTTGCTGGTGCCTGGCCCACTGGCATTTCCTAACCTAGGCTGCCTAGGGTGTCTTGCTCTCTGTGCCGGCCCCACCTCAGGAGGGGAGAACATTCAGAAACCCCTGGGAAAGTCGCAGGGCAGAGGCAGTCACAGTGTCATGAAGAAGAGATTACTGTAGTGGCCTGAAGTTTGCTGGCCCCTGCAATAGAAAGCCTTGCTAAAAGAGAGCTCATCTGTGAGACAGCCAAGAGAGGAGATGGGAGAGCAAGCCTCCCATCCACCTTCCAGGGGCATGGTGGGGAGGTGCCGATGGGGTTAGGCAGTATGTGTGTCTGACGCACAGACCGGCTACTGAGGACAGGGCGTGTGGGGATCTCCCGTGCCATCGGGGTCACAGATCATCACGGGACACATTCAGGACACAGCAGGGTCCCAAATGAACAAGGCAATTAGTGATTTATGGGGTGGGAGCCAGCTCAGAGGCATAAGTGCCTGCCTGGCAAGGGCAATGTCCTGAGTTCCATCCTGGTACCAAAAGCAAAACAAACAAAAATGACTGATTTGTGCAGTCATTCTAATCTGTGTAAGATACAAAATTAGCATTTGTCTCCTAATGCTAATTAACATTGTAACCATGTAGTCCATGTTGGAAAAAAGCAGATCATCATTTACTTCAAAACTTTTAGTATTAAGGTATTAAAACATTAATTTTTCTCTTCACATTCTTACAAAAAATCTTACCTATTCTGCACAATTTTAATTTTAACAGAAAAAAAGTTAAAATTTAAAAAGTAATTATAAATAAAGCTCTCTGTCAGAATCCCATGAGCTACTGGAAGCTAAACGCAAACAAGCAAAAGTGGTAACTTCAGACTATGGTCTCCCAGAATGGATTATGCAACAGCGTCCAGGTATTCTCAGGCTTTCAGGGTTCCAAGGCCTCCGGGCAGTAGCCCAAGAGCAGGTGCAAGCACAAAGTCTGGGTGGATTATTCACATTTCAAGGAGTCGTTGCCTTTTTAAAACACTGTGCGGTGAAAATCTGGAATTCATTATTTTACAAGTGTTGAGGTATCTCATGTTCTTTTGGAAATGTGACGAGTACCTTGTTTTCCTCCTCTTCGACTCAAGTGAGAACTGTGAATGCTAACAGATCTCTGAAGGAAAATGCTAACTGCACTCTGCGGCACATGCAGCAGTTGGCTAGGAACATCTGCGGGTGTCTTCAAAGGCTCTGGAACAGGCTGCAGAGCGAGCACTAGGACAAAGCAAGAGGGGACGGCTGCCAGCTAGCTGGGTGCGGGGAAGTGCAAGCCGAGTAGGCTGACTTAATACCAGCAAACTGAAGCACGACGCATCTCCCAGCGCATCCCTTCCCAGATCACACTCCCCCAACCCGTGTTTCACTAAGTGTTACGAAGGAAAAACTTTCTCTCTTTTTCCTTTCCTCTTTTTTTTTTTTTTTTTTTTTTTTTGGATGGGGGCTGTGGATTCTGAGCACCTTCTCGTTGAGCTACACCTTTTATGGGAGCGTAGTGCTCCAAAACAAGGGCTCACAGCATGCTCGAGCCTGACGCCACCAGCTTGGCATGACAGCCTTGCATGGTGGCCTCTCCAGCCGCGAAGCTAGGCCCAAGTGGAGGAACACAACCAGCGTCAGCCCAGCTGCGTCCTTCCTCAGGTTCTCTCCCTGAATTGAGATTAAAAAATGGTTTCTTCAAAGATTTGACATAATTGGGCTGTGGAGATAGCTCAGAGGTCTAAGTGCTCGCCTAGGCAAGTGCAGGGACCTAGGTTGGATCTCCAGCCCTGTGTGCAGCGCTGGCTCCAGCCCGGGTGGCCCACACCTGTAATCCCAGTGGCAGGGAAGCTGAGACAGGAGGACCAGTAGGAGTCCGAGGCGTGTGGTGCGTCCCTGTACCAAATACATAACTTTTTTTTTCTCTGTATTTTAGGGAAAGGTCTACAGGGTGTTCAGGGTCCAACTGCTAGATGGACTCATAGTGATTCTCCTGTTTACAGCCTCCTAAAAGCTGGGATTATAGGCGTTCACCACCACACCCAGTCTCAATTTCAGTTGCAGTGAGCCCCTGGGGACGGGCCAGCAGGGAGGGCCCTGGGGATCGAACCCTGGTCCATGCGCCTGATTGCAGGTGCTTTAATGCACTGAGCTATTCGGCTGGCCCTTTTTAAAAAAATAATTTAAAAAAAGATTTGAAGTTTTTTGTTTTTGCTTTAAAACCAGGTACACTAATATGCTCATCAGAAATAATGAGATTAACATGTAGAAAAAGTAAAAGGATTCTAACTTGTTAGAGAACTTCGAAAAACCTAATTGATTCATTTTAACTCATTTGAAAGGATACTCATGAACTTTTTAGTGAAATAAGTCATGCCATGTAAACAAAATAAAAGTAAGGGTCAAAAGGCTGAGTGTGGTTCTATTTAATAATATTCCATAGACTTTTTTGGGTCAAATTAAGAAAAAAGTCAGCTATCCTGCGTTTTCTAGTTTTGCTCTATTCAGGTTCACGTACAAAAAAACATTAGAGGTTTTCACTGTATGTCATTCTTCAGTTCTGCTTTTCATATATGAGAACAACTTTTTTTATTACAGCACCTATTCAATATAAACTGTCTTAAGTCTGCTGTTCTTCCCTTAAATATCTGGAGGATGAAAAACAATGATTGCTTGAAAGAGATTGTTGAAAGAAAAAGTCCAAAAGAATTTAAATCAAAGGAAATTAAAAACTATGAAGGTTTTTACACTGCGAAGTGCATGGATTTAAGCATGGGTTTCCTAAGAAGAGCTCGACCTTTGAAGAAGGGAGCAGTAAGAATGACAGACTTTGAGGTAGCAAAAGTGGACATGTAAAAGTCCTAAATGGTGCAACAGTCAACCAAAAATAACGACTTAGAGGAGACACTCTGCGCTGTGTGCCTGGGGACCCCGCTGACTCCCAGCGCTGCATACTACACAGGCCTGTCACCCTAGTGCTGCGATGGTTGTCCCTGAGGTTCCCATGCTTGAGTCTTGGTCTCCAAGGTAGAGGAGTGTGGAGAACAGTGTTGCAGAAAGTGATGAAACAGGAAACCAGCATCCAGGGGCTTTCTGGGCTTCTGACGAGGATCTCTCCAGAAGAGTCAGAGCCCACTCTGCAGGGTTTCGGGGATTTTTAAAGGAAAGTGAGCAAGGAGGTGCATTCAGCACGTGTGGCCAGAGGGTGGGTGACATCAAGGGTTGCTGAAAGGGTGTCTACATTGCAGGCAATTCCAAGGCCGGCAGCTAAACAGGCATGAGTTATGCAGAAAGAGAAGAGCCTGGTTTTACTTGGAGACTCATTTCAAGGTCATCAGTTGCAAAGACAGTGAAGAAGGGGTTTACATCAAGGGAGAAGCGTTCTGTTACCTGCACTGTTACTGGACAGATCTGCCTGGCCTTGACCCCTCACAGGCTTTTACTTATTTTTTATTTTCCCCTTCAGCCTCAGATGACTGGATGGTTGGGGTCACTGTCACCAATGGGGCCAGTACTACTCTGCACTGCATAAGCTCTCATAACTGGGAACTAGGGACATAGCTTCCTTTGGATTCTCATGAGAAGTGTATTACAAAAATGTTATTCGGTGACTTAGCATATTCTTTTCAGATTCTGGGAAGTTTAAAAACCCATGAGTTTATGTCTTCTGCTATGACCTAGAAATGGTTTGAGCTTGTGTCTCAAGAGTTAATGACTGCAGGGCTGGAGAGATAGCTCAGGGGTCTAAAGCGCCTGCTAAGGCAAACCTAGCCAGGCATAGAGGACCACAGTTTGATCCCTGGCACCACATTCTGCACTAGCCCTGCCCTCAAGGTGGGCTCAGCCTGCCCCATCCCCCAAAAAAGAGTTAAGGACCACAAAGCTCAGTCCTTGTATGGTGAGGCTGGGAAGATGTGGGGCGTTTCAGAGGAGTTGCTGAGGGAAGGAGGTGAGGCCCGCAGACTCTGTTCTGGGAAAGGATTAGCTGCCCCCATGAAATCCCAGTGAACACAGTGAGCTGGGCAGACTCCTGCTTCAGGGTGGTCCTGCGACCACCCCTGCTCTCATCGTGTTGACATCAAGAAGCCACCCCTCCACAGCATGGTCACAAAACCCCAGACACCAGGCTGGTGGGCTGCCTGAGCGCTCTCTGCCAGCCTTCAGAGTAGAGCTACATTTCTGTGTGATTCATCATCCAGGACTCGTAACACTAGGCAGACCAAGGTGCCTGCTACGTGGCAGGCCCTCTTGTATACATTCAGACATTCCATAAAATTATATCTTAATACAGGAAGAATGTGATAACAGGTAACAGTAGTAGCTTAGAAGTAGCTACCGAGGCTGAAATTCAGATACAATTCCTATTAAACAATATTTGATTTTTGCAAGTCACTCTGTTTCTATTTCCTTTTCTACATTAAAAAAAAAAAAAATCTGTGCTTGGGCCGACCAAATAGCTCAGTAGATTGAAGTCAGGGTCAGGGCCCTGGGGTTCAATCCCTGAGCCTGCTGTGTTGGCCCTGCCCCCCACACACTGAGACAGCAACTGAGACTGGGCGTGGTGGAGCACGCCTGTAATCCCAGCACTTGGGAGGATGCAAACAGGTGCATCACTATGAGTGTGATCTAGCAGTGAGACCCTGAACACCTTGTAGTGTGTTCAGGTGGGCTGAACACACTACCTAAAATCTTTACCTAAAATACAAAAGAAAAAATATCTGTACTTAAATATTTTGAAAGTGAATTAAAATAAATTTAAAAGGACCAAGGAAATAGCTCAGTAGAATAAGTGCTTACCTGGCAAGCAGAAGGTCCTGAGTTCAATCCCTGATACTAAAAATAAAATAAAATAGTTTAAAGAATTTGTGATGATATCTGATATGCAATAAGTGCTTAAATATTCAATATTATTATGACTTGCACTCTAAGAATAATGAAAGGAATTAACTAAAAGCCAAATAGTAATACTGGTTATCAATAATTTACTTTATTAAGTACATTTTTAAGACCCTCTAAAATAAGTGAAGGCATGTCGCTGTGCAGATTTCAGCCCTACCCATTATTTGCAAACTGACACATTATTATGCCTGTGTGGCTCCTGCATCTGCGCCAGTGTTTTCTCGGTGACGTCCTGCGTGGATCTCGCGATGCTGCTTTGCTCTGCACTCACGAGAGCTGCGTCCCAGCCCACATTTTCAGACTGTACAATTTAATGTTCTGTCTTTTGCCAGGATCCACGTTGCCTGCCCCGTCATGCTTTGCTTCATGCCTGGAGACATTTCCTCCTTACCATGACCTACCTAAGTCAGATGTGCTTCTCAGACTTCCACAGCGTTCCAAGCTTGATTAGAGAGCAAACAAGTCCCTGATCCCCTGTGTCTTCCTGTGTCTGATAGCTACTGCTCCGGAAGCACGCAGCAACTGCGCAGACCAGGCCTGCACTTCTACAGGAACTCAGGATCACGCGGCGCGGTGGAAAGCCACACAGGCTTTCTGCCCGTTATGGTAGCAACTGAGGTTTAAATTAACTTTCAATTTAAAAATGTGTCTGCTGACCATAGTAAGTACATTCAAAGTGGCCAGCAGTCACATAACTTTTCTTCTGCACTGAACAGAGTTGCTTTTTTATCATCAAAGAACATTCTATTGCAGTGTGAACGCTGCAGAACATGGGAATCACCATCAGGGATCAGGGAAGCAATCAGCCGTTCCCTCCTGCCAGTACAACAGTTCTTAGGACATCTGTTGCCTAACATAACATCTGACTCACTGATATACTTTAATAAGTATTGAATATATCAATATTTTAATGTATAATGGCTTGGAAGAGCATATTGCAGAAGGAGCAAAAAATGCAATGTCCTCAGAATGTTCAAGTATAATATTTTCATGGTAAAACTAAATAAGCCAGTTAGTAATTTAATTTTACTAAAAAATAAGAAGTTTGTATTACACATAAAACAGTGAAGGCTGATTGAGCTAGTATCCTGGATGATCGTAGGTATAGTCCAAAACTGTGAAAAACAGGAGAAAGAGAAAAATCTATATGTAGATATAAGAGAACAAAAAGCATCTCTTAATTAGAGATGGAAAAATGTAATAAATAAATTTCAACATTTTGCAGAGATTCAAGTATTCTAAGACATAACAAGTTAAGCCAATGGTTACTCCCTTTCATTATTTTAAAATTAATGAAGATACTGGGTATGGTGGCTCATGCCTGTAATCCCAGTTCTTGGGAGGCTGTAAACAGGAGGATCACCACAAGTCTGATCTACTAGTAAAACTGAACACCCTTCCCTAAAAATACACAAATAAATAAATAAAATACACACTTATACACACTAGATGTGCAAGACAATGATCCTGAGAAACATCAGGAAATTTTTGAAACTAGCAATTAAGTGGTAGAATTCTCACCCCAACTAACTATATGTTGATACCTGTGAACCAAGCAACTGCTCTGAATTTAACGAAGTGTAATAGAAGGGTCACACTCCAAATGCCTACCATTCTGGTCTTCTAAATATGTACTTCTTGCCATGACATACCAGCTATTACTATACTGCCCTTTTTTAAAGGGTAGTAAATGAAAGATAAGACAAAAAATGTCACAAGGCAGTCATGCTACAGTGCTACTACGCTGTATATGGATGGATTTCTAAATATGTATGTAATTATATGTAAGCGTTCATTCCTTTTTTTTCTTCTTCATATTCTGAATGGACTTAGAGTTTAGTATCTCAATACTTGATGGAAAATACATGTTCTATGTTATGCCTATGACGTCTGATATAGACTAATAGTCTGGGTAAACTGAACTGCATATGTTGCAGGTTAATAATAAACTTCTCTTGTGGAGGGTTAACAACCTAAGTTTGCAGATCAAAAATTGGAGAAAAAGAAAGGCTGCAAAGTCAAACAACATTTTGGCCCTAGCCTTTCAAGGTCAGTGAATATACAGGACATACACAGTACTGTAACATCATGTAACTCAGTAGTGCCGCATATTTTCTGATCTAGGAGATTATGGGGCCACAGAGCAATGTGATCGATGATGTATAGTGTGCCTAAGTAGAGTCACATAGAGAAAAATTTTCTCATAGGCTTCCACAGAAAGTAAATTGGTGAAGCAATGGCCGTGATTCATCCACAAGGCTGACACTGACAAGGGATCTACAAAGAGCAGTACAGGGTTACAGGATAAACCCTGAGGGTATCTGACTGACCTTATCTCCAATACAAAAGTTACATTTTTTGTCATATAAGTCTTGCTTTAACTCAGTCTTAATCATCCAGCAGAAAAATATAAAAATGGAGGTATATAAAGTAAAGTTATATGAATAGAATGAGCTTTGAATGGCTCAAGTCAACAACTTCTGTGGATAACCTGCTTCTATTGTGGACTGCTGATCTGTATTGGATTGTTTTATTTAAAAATTATATATATATATATATATATATATATAATTGTATATATATATATATATATATGTACAATTAGCTATCCATGTTTTGAAAATCTGTAGCATATGTATCATTGTGTGTTACCCTGTTTATGTCATTTGTTCTCTTTGTCTTAGCTTCTACTTTTCACCCAAATTAAAATACAAATAGATAAATCAAATAAAAAATAAAATTTATGTAATGTCTATATTTCATCTAATATATTATATATTTTTAAACTAGTGAGCACAAAAATAATTACAGGAAAAATGTTTAATAATCTCTATTATTATTTAAGGTATTTTTAATGATGCTATTTCCTTAACCTAAGTTGTGACTTTAAAATCATAATGGAAAGGCAGGCCCATTTTAGTGAAGCTGAAATAAAAGAGTTGCAAGTTTGAGACCAGTCTCAAAATAAAAAACTTTAAGAAGGGTTGGGGGTATAGCTCAGTGTGGAAGCCCTGGGTTGGATCCCAAGTCTGTAGAAATAAATAAACAAACAAACAAATACAATAATAAGACCTTATTAAAATATGATGTTATTCATGAACTAAAATTATTCTGTAGTTATTGATTTCTTTATTCACAAATAACATTTTTTTCAAAAAATATTCTGTACTTTTATTATTATTATTGCTTTTAAATGTATTTGGCTGTTGCAGGTAGCACCGTGACTCAGACTTGTGCTGACCTTCCTGCTTTTCGCCTCCCCAGCACTGGCTTGCAGGCCTGTGTCGCCGCGCCCAGACTCAGCCCAGCCCGCCCTGGGGTGGGTTTGCACAGCGTGTGTTGCCTGCTCCTAACTAGCTTGCCTAAGCAGGCGCTTTAATCTGCTGAGATATCTTGCCGGCCCTGATACTCTGTACTTTACAGTGGATTGTACCATGGCAGGCTCTGAGAGTTCAAACATAACTGAGAGAGATTTGAACACCACATAGAACTTAGTCTAATGGGGAGACTGACACTGATCGACGGCCGAATGGGTAACTACAGGTGGAGAGGCTTGTCTTTGAGGGTGCACTCTAGAATGCAGGGAGTTTTTCTTCTAGGGTGCACATTCTTCAAGTTGGTAGGATGGCTAGTGAAAACAATGCTTTCTTTTAGTGAAGGGCAATGGCCTGAGATGGGGTGGGTGCTCTGAGCTACGTCCAGCCCAGTCCTTTATGCGGGGCTGGCAGATCCGGATGACAGTGGACAGCGCCCTAGCAGGGGCCCCGCAGGCCTCAGGCGCTCAGGCTCTGGGGACCTTCAGCGTGATGGGGGATCACAACCGTGTTCAACGAAGAGGAAGTGCAGTGGCCACACCCTGGTGAGGTCAGGGTTCTGCAGGATGAAGGGCCGGCAGCTGAATGGCAGGGTGAGAGGATGTGGCTGTTTGCATAGCCTTGATGGAGGAAGACCACAGGTCAGTCAAAGTCTGGGCAGCAAAAACACAGATAACTGAATATAATTAGATGTGTAGAAAATTTAAAAGATTCATTGTAAATGTAGACATAAACGGAAATAAGATGGCAAGAGTGAAAGCAACGTATTGGCTCATAGAACTAAATGGAGGAATTCAATTATTGAGAGAAGCCTCTAAGAAGATCTTAGAAAACGTATGAATTGAAATGATTTTGATGATCATTTTCATTGATTACCTGGGTATGGACCTGAGCAAGTATTAACGGGTGATAGATGATAGAGATGGATATGGATATGGATATATATAGATAATCTTCATATAATCTACATATAGATCTCTAGAAGCAGATAATCTGGATAAAGATTTATATAGAGATGTAGATAGGTATATAACTGAAACACAATACATATCATGAATTTCACAGCCACAGACAGTACGAACATGGGTAATAATTATGAAAAGAAAATCTGATATGAGAAAGAAAATGAAAGGGGTCCCAACGTAGCACACTATTTTAGAATTAGTGGGTGGACAGAGAGGGTGAGCCCACAGACACTGTTGTAGACAGCCCAGAATAACCCAGCTGTGAGGCCTCAGCGTGTGCTGCACTGCAGGGTGTGTGCTTCAATTACAAAGTCAACCGAAGATGAAGATCAGGATGCCTTTCTTAGATTTATTAAGAAAAACCCATCAGGAAGAGGAGCTGCATCCTGAGAAAGTGACAGCAGCTGGAGAGGCTGAATGCAGGCTGTTGGGAGCAGGAGCTGTGGCTTCCGACCACAGCGTGTGTGTGTGTGTGTGTGTGTGTGTGTGTGTGTGTGTGTGTGTACGCGCGCCCATGTGTGTGCCCCTGGGTGTGCCCCTGAGCCTGCTTGTGCACACCCCTGTGTGCCTGTGCATGCCTCTGTGTGCCCACATGTGTAGGTTAGAAATAACAGGCTTGCATGGGGATCAGTAGGAGGACTCAGGCAATTCTTAGCAGAGCAGCAATCTAAAAGTGGCCTCAGGGATGTGTCCCTGGACCTGGGCTGACCTCTGCTCTGAGAAAGCCATGCTTGTGCAATTCCACTCCTTCTGCATTTATAACAATGCTGCACAACAGGCAGAGGCAAGGCGATGTGTCTATTTATTTACATGACAAAATCCAGACTCAGGGTATTAGATAAATGGGACAACACTGTAGGAGTCTAGACTTTTCCCTGTTGCAAGTGAAGCTGAGAACAGCAAAGGAAAATATTATCACAAAAGAAATAAAAGCCTTAGGTTTAAAGAGTCTTTGTCCTTGATTTAAAAGGGAGAAAAGAGGGCCAACCAGATAGCTCAGCAGACTAAAGCACCTGCTTAGACAGGCACAGGGACCAGGTTCGGTCCCCCGCATGCCATTCCAGCCCGGCCCATGGGGCATGCTGAGACTGCAATTGAGACTGGATGTGGTGGAGGTGCGCACCTGTAATCCCAGCACCTGGGAACTAAAAGTCAGATGTTTTACACTCCTACTGTAAAACCCAAATAATGTCTAAGAGCATACATGAGATTACGCAGCCATCCTGTTCTGTATGCGCTGCCTTAGTACAACAACAAACCATGTCAGCTTGTATAGATACTGCTTAATGTTATGTCTGCTTATGGCCATAGAGATTAAATCATCCATATTCCCAAAACAAAGAGGACACAAAAACCTCAGCTGGGGTCATAAAGACCTCAGGCCTAGCTTAGAAAAACATTTAATCTCCAGCCTGGGAACACCCTTGTAAGACAGGCCGTTGTGACCCAGCCGTTCTCAAAAACAGCTAAAACCACAGAGTTAACTAATAGTTGTCCTTTTTCCTACCCCTCTTAGTTTCTCTAAAAAGCCATATATTCTTAAACCCACCAATCATTTTAAAGGTCAACCTAAACTAACCAATGTGATCTGCTTCTGTAACCTCGCTTGCTCCCTCCCCATTTTGCGGTTTTTGCCTTTATAATCTAAGCACGATTGTTCATCGGGGCTTCTGAACCTGCGTGTTCAGTCAGCTCTGTGTATATGTAGATAATAGAGCTTTCCCTTTGTGATTTACATGAGAGACTGACTCTTGGGGTCTTCCTTCACGGTGACTCGACCCTTACACTATGTTCATTCTGTTGTGAAATGTATGTGTAAGAGTGAGCTACTGCAAATGGAACTGAATATTATATGTGTTTCAAAAGAAGAAAATTTACAACTGCATGATAAATGTGCAACGTGAACAAAGCCCGACACAGGAACTTTATGATATCACTTATACATGTCTTAGTGTGTTCCATGCACTCTGATAAAAATCTTTGGAGTAGGTAGGTTGTGCTCAACAGCAATTTTGTTTTCACAATGCTGCAATCTAAAACCAACACGGGAGGTTCCGTGTCCTCTGAAGGCCTGTTTTCACTGACAACGGCTTCTCTTACTGTGCCCTCACACACTGGAAGGGGCAACTTGCTCTCTGTTCTGTTTATCAGAGCACCAACCTCAGCACGAGAGTTCTGCGCCATCACCTGAGCGTTCTGTCAGTATCCTTCACTCTAATGCCATCACCTCAGATGCTAGAAACTCAGCATAAGCCCTTGTGGACATATTTCTGTGTACTCTAAAACAGTCAAGTTCATGGGAGTGGAGTAAGATGGTGATGGCTTGGGTCTTGAGAAAGTGAAAAATGAGAAAGTAATTTTGAAAGGGTGCGAAGTTTCAGTTCTGCACCATAAGTTGGAGATCTACTCTGCACCATAGTGCCAACAGGACTGTACTGTGCTCCTAAAATTTGTCAGTGAGGTAGATTTCGATAATGCAGGTAGAAACAAGCCTTGAGAGGTGATGCACATGCGTATGACCCTGATAGTGATGATAGTGGTATGGGTTTCTTAGTTTGTGTTGTGATAATAAAATACCTTGGACTTAGCACTTCATAAAGTGCAAAACTTATGATTTGGGGATTAGAAAATCCAGGCAGCCTGACATCAGCATCTGCTGAACACTGCCTGGATTTACTCAGCACAAGTAGGAAGGGGGCAGTTGTGCGGAGGAGGGGCCAAACATGCAGGTGGGGCTGGCTTGAGGCGGCATGGTGGCTGATGCGCTGTGTCACTCTGAGAAGAAAAAAGCTTAATGCAGTCGGCTCAGCAATTTCACACCCCAGGGCATGGAGGGCCCATCCTGGAGCAGCTCAACACTCAAGGGACAGGAAAGAGAATCAGCGAAGGGTGGAGGGCTCTGTTTCCTCAGGGGAGCTCCGGTCTTCTCAGTCAGTTTAGATGCCATCTCCGGGCTTCTAGAGTAGTCTTTGGCCTCTGCCTTTGCGCCTTCAGCCTTCTGGTGTAGACTCGTCAGCCTTCCCCCACAGACCCCTTGGCCTCCGGATTTGCACAAAGCACTGCAGTGTGCTCCAGACCTTCAACTGAACCCTTAAGTCTCCAGTGTGCAGATGCCCCCTGCACACTTCCTCACTGGACTCTGTAGCTGACTGTTGTAGGCCAATCTTATAATTTCTTATATGTTTGTGTGTCTGGTGTTATATCTGCTCCTCTAGTAAAACCCTGGCTTATACAGGTACCAATCTAGTCCAGCAGAGCTGGAACTCCCTCCTGTGAGCCCATGTTAATCTATTCATGAGGGCGGTGTCCCCTGACCCAAAGAAGAACCCACGACTGGAAAATGTGCTTAAGCACAACACTGCCACACTGGGAATCCAGACCCTACTTCATGAGCCACGGCCAAGTCGCATCAGGGCTGTGTGCATGTCCCCCACCCCCCAACCACCCCCTCACTAGGAGATGCATTTAAACACCTCCAGCTGTCTTTATGGCAATCACAATTCCAAAACATGACTAAATAAAGAGATGAAATAAAAATAATGAAAACAGGGTGGGAGTACGTATACATTTCCCAGAATGCCACTTGCTTATGTCCATAGGTTTTGACTCTGCTTACACTTTACTGTACCAAGAAAAGCACTTTTAAAATTCCAGGATCCTGACATCCCCAGCAGAGATTTGATTTTATGCTATGAGAGGTGGCTTGAAATTTGCCCATCTTTTCCTGGCATTTTACCTAATGGGATTCAAATATGACTGAAGGCCTGCCTCAGGATATCTGGACACTGGGTTGGGATGAGGCAAACAAGACCTGGTGTTTGCCATGGGCTGGGCATCACCCAAGCCAGGGGTCAACCAGCACGCTATCTAGAGACACAAGTACAGCTGTAAGAGCAAGCAGAAGAAACGGTCGGGGCACAGGGTGAGGAGGATCAGATTCTCCAGCCTACTGAAGTAGAAGTCCCTGGACCCCGAGGTAAGAATGCCCAGCAGGCAGCAGAGTGTGTACTCCAATCTTCAGTGAGAAAGGGATTCCACTTCTTCCATGCAAAATCTATTTTCATGTTTCTGCTTTTCAGAGATGTTCTTAATCTCATAATTTTTACGAATGAGAACACTGAAATTTTCTCTGTCCTTTCTAGGATGTATAAAATTGACAATAATCTTTGACAAGATCCTTGACAATAAAATCATTTCTTCAAATTTCAAATATTCAGATGTTAAATAATTTCCCCTGCTCTTCTGGGGTACCTGTCCTACGTTGGGGTGCATGTCTTGTGACTTGTCTGTTTCTTATTTCTAAAACCATAAAAGCACCATGCATTTATTTTTTCTCTATTTTCACTTTTCAATACAGGAAGTTTAGGTTTATTTGCATCGTCAATTGAGCAGCCTACAATTAATCGACAACCAATTCAATTATACCTTCCCTCCAAATATCTCCTTAGTCCTCCATATATTTCCCAATATCAAGACCTCATCCAGAGCCTCCTCTATGTGTTATCACACTACATGCATCCATGCATCCTTCATAAGTATCTGTCAACACTTTAAACCATAAAATATTACTCAAATCTCTCTTTCAAGACTGTGCGATTTTCTGTACCACTCTCTTTCAACCACGTAGAGAAAGGCGAGCAGCTCCCCAACTTCTTCCACCACCATTTTTCACTGTGCTTGAAAACTACCCCAGGGAAAACAAACCCACTTAATTAACTGAAGCCCAGAGTCCTGTCTTACACCTTGATCTATACCATTTTAGTTATGACATGGCAAGCACAAGAACGCTGCAATGAAGTACATTTACATTCAGGTTGACTTTGCCATTTCCTGTGTGACCATAGCAAGCTTCTGAAGACATTGCGTGCACTTTGTGGATTGTGAGTGAGCATTTATCCAAGTTAACTCATTAGCTTGTTAGAGGAAAAGAGTCTGTCTGTCTGCCTGCGTGCGTGCCTGCCTGCCTGCCAGATATTAGGCATGGAGTGAATTCTCAATAAACAGAGGATATCGCTTGGATTTTTTCTTTTCTTTTCCCTTTTTCACACTTCACATTCATTTTTTCCCCAACCCCCTATCTTTCTTCTTCTACAGACTTTTAATAAAATATTCTTATTTATTTATATTGAAACCCTGCTCTAAGAGGAAAATGGCAATTTGTTTTCAAAGGGTTCATTTTATTTTGCAAGATATAGGAGCTGATGGCTGAAGTGTTATCTCTTTTTGTTTGTAGCATAAATTTATACCACAGCAAACATCAAACCGCACTTGGTCTTGTGTAGTACGTGTCATAACTCAGAGATTCAAAGGATCTTTGCTTTTTAGCTTCCAAGTGAAAAGAGCTTGTTTATGATGTCTACAAAGGTAAGAACAAAATTTGCTAATTAGAAATTGAAAACCTTAGTCAATCAAGAGGCCTTTATTGTTAGGTTTTGATCATGGCGAAAGGAGGGGCTTCGCATTCGCCTAGACACATACAAAAGGCAATTTGTGAAACAGCAAAAGAGCAGAGGAGGCTGTCTGCTTTCCAGCTCTCTGTGAAGGTACCACAGGTAGAAAGAAGAAGCTTTTTACTGGCTCGCCAGTCATTCTGGTTTTGGAATAAAAGAAGAAATGAAAAAAATATGCTTAATAGGCTTAAAACCTACTCGTGTTCTCTTTCTAATCAAGCACCACCTGGGACAACTTAGCTACCAATAAGAGACCCTGGCTTAGAAATGTATTTCCAAATGGAGAGGGGGATATTTTTACCACTGTAACTCTTTTTCTCTAATGCTATTTCTCTACCTATGGAAAGTGTGGGCTGCAATGACAGGCAAGGAGCCTGGAGCTTCTGGAGGGTGGAGCACACTGGGAAACCCTACTGCAGTTGATGATTCTATTTCATTTACCTGAATATTGGAAGTTAGGCTTTCATCATTTAAACTGATTCGTTTAATAGATGGTATCAGTGATTAAAATGAAAATGTGAGTGGCAAAGTTCCTTGCCTCCTCGGAAACTGCACAGGAGCTTGTACCTGCAAAGAGAGGGTTCCCAAAGGAGTCCCAGGGGAAGGAACAGAGTAGAGACCATGAAGAGGTGAGCCAGAAGCTGCTTCCCATGTGTACCCTGGGATTCTTTCAACTCTTGTGTAACTTAAATAATATGGAAACATTCCCCCTAATTGTTTATCTTCTCTCTCCCCAAGACATGCCTCGTTTCTGTTCCTGTTGAAGTTCTAGGTCACCCCTTTAGTTCTTTTCTGAGCACTCAAGTCTTCCACATTGGTGGAAGGTAGTCGTAGTACATCCCTGGGTCTTAGATCTTAATGTTACCATAATTCTCCAAATAGGCACTTGGGCACTCTGGGGCTTTGTCCTTGACTGCCCTGTATTTTTTAGGTAGTATTCTAAAAATGATTCTTCTTGTCATTATTTTCCTAAGCCATGCATATAAATGCCATCCAGGAATTAGCCACTGGACACCCTGTGAGCATTCTTCAGCAGGGGCGCAGGGGCTGCCCCTCTTAGAACATCCCTGCTAAGGAAGTGTAGCTTTTCACCTCAACAGGCCCTGCAGTCCCATCCCCCTGAGCATGCCCTATCTACAGATGAGCTCCAGCAGCTCGTGACCACCTAATGGCAAAGCTGCTGTTAGGTCTTGAGCCCTCCCTCATGGGTGGCATCATATAAAACGGATATGACACGTGGGTAACCACATCCCATCATCTGAAGGACAAGCACAGGCTCTGTCCATTATTTACTTTGTTGAAATAGAGTTGAAGCTCTCCTCTGGGTGACATTACACACTGAATGAGATGTCACAATCCTGTTGTGCCTTCAGTGGAAATCTTGTGCTTGTACCAGCCTTGTGGGAGTGGGAGTTGAGGACAGATTTCAGTTTTAATCCGTCTAGAGAGGAGTGACAGAATAAAGTTTATTATCAGGAAAAGTAAAACTTCAACAAAAGCTCCAGGAATATCTGTGTCAAAGATTAGGGCTGGCAGGTCTAGTAGACTGAAATGCAAGGCAACCAGTTAAATTTGAGTTCCAGGTAGATAATGAGTCATCACTCACTATGCATCTAAATATTGCATGGAATTTACTTATACTAAAATATATTTGCTGTTAATTTGTAATTTAAATTTAACTGGAAAGTCCAGATTTCATCTGACAATGCCACCAAAGAAAGATTTTTAAATCATCGTTGCGTACAAATTAGAAGTAAAGAGGGTCCAGGGTAGTAATTGATAGAAAAGATGAGGAAAGTGCAAGATTCATTCAGATAGTCAAAGAAAACTAATTTAGTTCAACACAAAAGGGTCAGACAGTTAGCAAGAGGGTGAATGTGAAGTTAATCCTATGTTAACATCTTGACCTGGATCTCCACTTGACGTCAGTCATAATTCCACTACAGAAGGAACTGAATATATATTTTGTGCTATGAGAGAATTTTGTATATAATGCTCAGAGTTAAACTATGAACAGGAGTATTTTATTTCCAGATAACATTACAGCTTACCCACCTGATAAGAAGCATTTCTTTTAAAATGCATCAGTGTCTGTAAATCAGAAACCTTATGAGAAGCATGAAACTGATGAAGAAATTAATACAGTAGCGTTCATGCTTTTGGATAATCTATTGGTACCATTTATTCATGTTTTAAAGTAATTAATGCTGTCCTTAAAATTGGTTTCAGACTTAAAATTTAAATTTGGAAGGTATGAAATAATTTGCTAATGGGTTTAAGTTTATTGGCAGAGAAAGACGATCAGATCTACTGTCTTTATTCATTTGAGTTATTAGATTCACAAGAGTTGCTCAGTACCGAGGGAGAACCTGCACACTAGGCATCAGCATTATGCCACCAGAGACTAACAAGGTAGTAAAGTAAAGGAGAAGGAACAAAAGCAAAAGGAGACAAAGAGCCATGTGCCTGTGTAGCAGGCTTGAGGGAAAGAAGAGCAGAAAGCAACGTGTAGGAGGCTTCTCAGCTGCGCACAGTTATAACAAGATTGTGGGTGTGACAAAGAGAAGTTCCGAGATCCCTCAGCTAAATTCTGTGTCTCAAAGAAATAAGGTGGCAGTAGAGTCCCATCCACACTGACTTCAGGCAGCTCTCCAGAAGCACAGGATTCCATCACATACTGGGGTGGTATCACCAGGGCCATCAGGCA
Source organism: Ctenomys sociabilis (assembly GCA_004027165.1). Taxonomy (NCBI): domain Eukaryota; kingdom Metazoa; phylum Chordata; class Mammalia; order Rodentia; family Ctenomyidae; genus Ctenomys; species Ctenomys sociabilis. The sequence goes on from PVKA01002796.1 coordinate 93,812, forward strand.
AATTAGTAGTAAATATTTCTGTCTATCAGGCCTACATGACAATTGTATGCATCAAACAATATTAAAGAACATCTATAAAATCTTATGACTACAATGAAAGTTGATGTGTCTATTGCCATAAAAGAAAAGGCTTGACAAATTTCTCTTTATATTGATGGATTACAAGGAATTAAAATCAGTAAGGATTTTAGAAGATTTTGACAAGAAGATAAAGAAATAAAAATGATACAAAAACAGGATATAAGGAAACAAATTATTTTTCAAAGCATTTCCTGAAGGACAATAAACATAACAACCAGAAAATACTGTCCACTTAAAGGATACTGAAAGTTGTACAGGTCCAGTATGGAGGAGTTAGACAAATTGCTGCGAAGATGGAAGTGTTGATGTTACTTTTACTTAAGAAATATAGAAATTCATGAAGAAAAGATTAGAAAACGTGCCCAAAATTTTAGGAGAAAATCCATATTGAATACTAGATACTGAGCTGCCCTTGCATGTTGCTCGCAAAGCTGTTTCCTGGCTTTCCTGGTGTGCTGCGATTCCTGAGCATCCCACCCTGTTCCAGTGATCTGCGTGTCCATCACTCCATCAGAACTACTACCTCCTGAAGGCTGTGCCTTTTGAAGAGCCTTTAAGTTGGGTGTTACTGAAGGGAGAAAGGAAAATTTAAATAAAAGCCCACCCAGAGTGCCCACCAACACCAAGCGAACATGGCCGGCAGGCTGGATAACAGAAGATTTCTTCCTCATGTACCCCAGGTCTCTCTTGCCTTTGTCCAACTGATGGGCTTGCAATGTAGTTTGTTCATTGTCCAAATGCCTTCAGTAACCCAGGGTGTCACCCAACCTTCCGCTCAATGTGTGCACCAAATCTGCCTATGCATTTTCCTCACTCTTGCCCTGTAAAGGACTCCATGGGCAGGGCTCTGGCTCTTGGGAGAGATTCTACTCAGAAGCCCACCAGTGCAGCCGACTGCGGTCTAAGCTTCCTTGTGCTGTTTCTCCCCCATTTGTCTATTTTCCACAACATTTGGAAAATTTTTAATTTGTTCTTCCGGGAAGTTCTCCTGGCAAGAGAATATGTCTGATGGACAAGAAGAGCAGCACATCAAGGAGGGTGACACTGACGTGAGATAAAAGAAATAAAAACTAAAGGGGGAGAGAGAATCATGGCTTGGACCTGTACTCTGCAGAAAGATTGCAGTTCCTAGAACTCAGCCGAAGTCCCCTGAGGCAGCCCATGCCTGCCTTCCTTGGCTAGACTTACCCTGCTTCCTGACCAGGGCCAGCACTAACAGGGCAGACTGGACCAACTGAGTGAGTAAGCAAAATGTTGAGCAGATTCAGAAGATGTTCAAATTACCTATTCAAAAATCTAAACCCAAACCAAACTACAGAATGAAGGTGAAAACCGGCCTGAGCCTACTGGTGCTAAGGCCTCAACGGTGGCTGCAGCTCAGCATGGCAAGGTCCAGGCCCTCAAGAAGGTGCATGTCTGCGGTCGCAGTGCTGACACAAGCTGAGGGCCACAGGCCGGATCAGTCTGGGCCACTCAGTGATACACTGTATGAAGATATATATATATATAGATATATATACTGGGGTGCAGTTCATGTAGTTCCTGAGTGCAGTGGTGTGCTCCTGGGTTTGACCCCCAATACTGTAAAGAAGGGAAGAAAAAGGAAGGAGAGAAAGACTGAATAATGGCAACTAGTTTAATTTTACTGAAAATTCATATGGAGCAGGAATCATTGAAGCTGTGTGGAGCTGTGAAATAGAGACAGGAAGAGCAGCCAGGTGAGAAGAGCGACGCTGGCCTTTGGTTCATTCCTAAGCTCCAGCTATCCAAGTCTGAGTGCATTGCTCTCATTCCTCAAGGCCTCCCCATTGCATAGCCAAAGAGGTCCACGCTGTCTATCACATTCACTGTGAATGTGACTCACAAACTTATGGTAAAATGTGTGGCATTAAGTGCTTACTGCTTTGAATTCCTCTCCAAAGGATCCAGGCAGGTTCCTATTTCACTCCACCAGCACTCCATTAGGTCTGATCCAAACTTTACAATTAGAGAAGCCAGGCTGTTCTTTGAAACCAGGCGATGTGCACCTTCCTTAATATGCACATTGGCAATGATAAGCTCTTCAGAGGCACCAGGTATCCAAATGTCTGGGCTCTGAGTGTGAAAGAAAGAAGAACATGTTCTCAGAAGACCGAACTTCAAAGATGGTTTGAAGAAGTGAAACTATGCAGACAAACTAGAAAACAAGGCCAACAGAAAATTTACACATAGTCTCAGTGATTTTCACCTCCATAGATGTCAAAACTCATAAAACAAACACACAAATAAAACTGGATTTGGAAGGTCAGAGAAGATGGACTTCTATGAGCTGAAACTTTCTTAATAAAAAAGATCAAAGAAGATATTTCCCTTATTTTGTTGATACATTGTCTTACCTTGAATGCTGTAGGAGTCCAACTGCCCCCAAAAATATCTACAACATTCATAAGGAAAAAATAGATTAGGGCTTAAAAATGTGAGCTTTCTTTTGTACAAGATGTCTAATAAAAGTAACTGATCTAACAAAATAATACAATGTGATGTTGAAAGAACAGAGTAAAATGTCCTGTGTCACCTACAGGAATCCATCATACCCAGCACATTTTCATCTGTTCAGTGTTTACTCTGGTGTCGTTGCGGTGTTACAGCTTCATGAGGACATGGCCACATAGGTACTTCATTATAGCACTTCTTGTGAGTTAGAGCCCAGTCAACAAAGACTTCCCTTTTAGAAACTGGATGTTCCATTCTCTTTCCTCATTGCTCTTTTTCCTGGAGTGCACTATCCAACAGAAGACTAACATAAAATTGAACACCTCCTTATTTATATTATTCTATTGATACATTTTATTTTCTAATTAAGTGGAAATACTTATATCTCAAGAAAATCACCTAGTTATGAAATACTAGGAAATCCCTTAGTGGAACCTTCCAGAGACTCCTTTGTGATATTTCCATATTTTCATGATGGTAGTTGTCACACTCCATTAAATGGGCCAGGATTCACTGGAGAAAGACTGATTTCTAAGGCTTAGGCAGGGGAAATATGAGCTGACTCTGGAGTACACCCTGACATAGGACCAGGAAAAAGGAAACAATTAAAGGACATGGAATGTGTTAGAGGACAGAGAAGTCAAACTGCACAAGTGCCAAGGGGCCAAAGCTGGAACTGATAAGCTATAAAATAAATTTGAAAATACTGGTTTCTAACTCAAAATTAACATCTCAGTGAACAGCTGAGTAAAAAAGCAAACAGACATAGAAGAAAGAGTATCTTGCAGAAGATACATGTATAAGAAAGCAAATACAAAATTTTCATTAGGAATCCTCAGCAATGAAAATCATAGGAAAAATTTTACTAAGGTATCATTAAAAAAGGGCCACAGTTGACAGAGAACGGGGTTATTTGTAGAGACTCAGAGTTCTCTTTTCCAATGCTTGTCCTACTATTAGGAAGACAGCAGTACTTCCTGTGCAGTGGAGAAGCCTGCCAGACACGGCCACAAACAAATGAGCAATGTCCAACCTCACTAAGAAGAGGTGTCATGCCCATGTACTTCTGGGTGTGAAGAACGAGAGCTTGTTGTTCAGAGGTGCTGAGCTGACCAAGAGAAAATAGCAGATAATTTCAAACTGAGGGACATTCCACAAAATAGCAAATCCATGTCTTTTATCGAGGTCTTGAAAAGCGAGGAAGAGCTGAATCACTGTCACAGACCAGAGGACACTACAGAGGCACAGCATCTACATTCCACATAAAATCCTGAGTTGGGGCCTGGAACAGGCAAGAGATGTTAGGGAAAGCCTAGTGACAGCTGTGTAGTTGTTGCTTAGGAAGGTTCACATCACCAGCTATTGTTTCACAATACGATAATCTCTGTGTATTTGACATTTATTGATTTGTATTTCTCAGAAGTAGAATGGTTAATCTGTAGTGATAGGAATTAAGAGTTTTCACCCCATATTTTCACTTTCAGAATAGCATGTATGTGTGGCCAGGGAGATAGCTCAGTAGAATAAGCACTTGCCTGGCAAGTGCAAGATCCTGAGCTCAATCACAGGTACCACAAAAAAAAAAAAAAAAGAAGAACAGAGTGTACGTGTGCACATGCATGTGTGTGAGTGTGTGTGTGTGTGTGTGTGTGTGTGTGTATTCTTCTAATTTCCTGGGGCAGAGTCTGCTTGGATCAGGTTTGCAGCCTGTGTCACCCACCTGCTGGGCGTTCAGGGTGTGTGAGCCTCACTCCAACAGGCCACTGTCTTTGCTGGCTCCATTCAAACTCCCTTTTCAGAAAGTGCTCTAAGTTGTTCATTTATTTGTCTTAAAACTAATATTGTTCAGTGTACAGTGAAAAAGTTTGATCAGGCTTGGTGTTTCTTTCTTCTGTCTTCCAGCTCCACTTAAATCCCGTGAAATCTACATTTCATACTGAACAACAGAACACACGGCAAGTTAATACTGCAGTGACTACTGAAATCCTGGGGTCTGCAGATCTGGAAAGTCTGGGAGAAAGGGAAAATGGAAAAAGTCTAATAAGTAAAGTGAAAAAGTTCTTTAATGCACAAATATAAACTGCAATTCTTGTATACCTCATTATGTCAAAATGTCATTAGTATTAAAAATTAGTATTTTTAAAAGAAGATGAACTCCTGGAATAAATACTACTGTCTGTGACTATGTCCAAGATTTTTAGCAACAGCAGAGCCAAGAAGACATTGGAAGCAGTTCAAATGACACTCCAAGGTGTCCATGTATAAACGCAGGCAGTAGAAACCAGGCAATTCAGGCAATGCCGAGACCGATGTGAATTCACAAACAGATGCAGACTTGATCAATATCCACAGAGCACACTTAATTTGCTTTTCTCTGGATAAGGATTCATTTGCATTGCTATTGATTTTCAAGACAGAATTATAAAACAGTCCAAAGACAGTGCAAATTTCAGATATCCTAGAAGGGTAGGCTGCTAAACAGGTCATCAGTAACCACTGCGGTAATTTGCAGTATTACTCACTATTTTACTGATGCTGTGTATGTGTATTAATGAGCCTTCCTTTGACCTTCACTAGCTAGCACATTCATTTTCCTTTATAAATTTATAAATTTTATACATTTGTTAAGTGTGAATTTTATATATATATATATATATATATATATATATATATATATATATATATATATATATATATATATATATGAAAAGAGGGCCTATGACAATTCCCTTATGAGGGCAGAAACTGAAGAGTATGAGGTCTGCCTACTGGTGAGCTGTACCCGTGTGCGGAGCCCTGGGGCAGAAAGGGTGTATCCACAGAGTAGCAGCCAGGGCACATCCCAGCCTTGAACTCCAGGGCTGCTGTCCTTGCAGCAGAAGGGCCCACAGTTGGCCGCTCCCTTGTGCATGCTGCGGACCTGCACCCCCGCGAAGGGCCTCGCACTTGAGGGACTCCTGGCTGCTCTGATGCCTGAACCTGGGGGCATCCTCTTCTCTAGACAGGGACATTATTCCTTAAACAAGTTCCCATCTAGGGAGGAATGTTGCTACATTCAGGAGTCGCAGCTCCCACACTCCAAGACTGTCCACTCTATGGATAGTCCAGTGGCCCTTGCGCAGAAAGCCTGGACCACCAGAAGGCCTCACGAGGGTCTCACGGCACGACCCCCTGGAAGACAGAGCTTTAGATTCTGTGCACTGGGCTAAAATCATCACAATAAGAGCCACTTATAATATTTCTTCATACTAAAAGTGGAGACAAAAAAGAAGGAAAAGTACTATTACTGGGAGTTGGAAAATATTCTAAAGAATTCAAAATTGTAGGACTGAAATGTAAAAAATGATCAAGAAATGTCTAAGCTGGTCAAAATATGATTTTTTAAACTTTTTTTATTTTTTTAAATAATTTTATTGAGAAACAAATAGCAATGAGACAGTTTCAAAACCAGTTATTAGGACAGTTTCAATAATATATTGCATATTTTTGTTTTCTTAGTGGCTATTAATAGTACAAGATGCAGACATGGTATCCTATCCATAAACACTATTAGTACAAATCTTTCTATTCATTGAATTAAGAGAAAGTAGCTGTGTATCTATCCTAACTACACAAAATGGTCCTTCATTTGTATCCCCTTTTTTGGTTTAGTTTTGTCAGAGAAGGGTATTCCATTGGCATTTAAATATTGTAGGTGCGTGAATTCAGCAAAATATTCCAGTATAGTCCAGTAGTCCATAATAGTAGTGGGTTATCCATAGGACTGGCAATGTCAGAAGTTGTTCACATGAGCCTTCTATAGCTCAGCATATTAATATGACTTTAGGGACCGGGGAGATGGCTCAGTGGAATAAGTGCTTGCTTGGCAAGCACAGTGGTCTGAGTTCAATCCCTAGTTCTGCCAAAAAAAAAACAAAAACAAAATACAACTTTACTTTTTATACTTCATTTTTATACTTTTCTGCTGGATGGTTAAGACCAAGATAAAACCTATAGAATAAGAAATATAACCTTTGTATCTGACAAGGTCAGTACTTTTTTGCTTTTTGAGGTGAAAGAAACAATATACTCATTGGAAATAAATTTGGGAACAGTTTTTCTTCTTTTAAGCAGAAGGTGGAAGTACAGAAAGGTGAATGAGATATAATTCAGTATTGCTTTGTTCTAAAGCACTGGATCACAGAAAGTAGCAAGAAAAGAGAATGAACAGAGAGGTCGGCCATAGGCTGAAGAGTGTATGTGATGTGAAAGTTAATTGGACATTATCCTTTAGGCATGTGGAAGATGGTCAGAAAACAAAATCATGTCTTTAGGTTAGAAAATTTTTTTCTGGAAAAATATTTCTTCAGATAAGGGAAGCCAGGCCAGAAGGGAGCCTGGAAAGGATTTCTCTTTTCATGCATGATACTAAAAATCTATGGTATATTTTTATTGGCTTTCTACTACTTTTTAAACAGATTACATTTATGGACATAGTCTCAGCTCTAAACCTGCCTTAATGAGACCATGACAGTTCTCACGATAACATTATAGATTATGCGAGGTAGGCCATCCAGAGAGCTCAACAGATTAAAGCACCTGCTTAGGTTGAGGCAGAGACTGGGTTTCAATCCCTGGCCTACTGTATTGGCCCTGCCCCCAGTGTGTGCTGAGATGGAGATTGACATTGGGCATGATGGCTCTTGGGAGGCTGAAAACAGGAGGATCACTACGAGTCCAATCTGTGTAGTGAGACTCTGTAGACCCTTTCCTAAATGGATAAACAGTAGATTATGCAAGGCACTATAATTAGAATTTCAGTTTCTTCTATCTGAGGGAATAAATAATGCATATATCTCACATTTTAGCAGAAATGGATTTGCATAGCAAACCCAAGGTTTCTGTTACTTTACATAAATATGATCACATTCTATCTAACCATAATAATTTTTAAAAGAAAACAAATGGGAATGTAACTACATTTGAAGAAATATGTCTTCACGGTTAAACTTAACTGGAACATCAGATTAAAAAGCTCCATTTTTCATGATATTTTTAACATTATTTCAAGAGATAACCTGAATTTTTGGCTAGAGACATACTTCACAGAAAGTAGCAGTTTAGACCTCGGTCTAATAGTGTTTTGTCTTCCACAGCAAAAACTAAGAAGACGTAAGACTCTGTAGAGGACAAGCTGCACCTTGCATTTCAATATTTGTTCTTTTCTGTCTGTCTTTATCTCTGTCTCTGTCTCTGTCTCTGACTCTGTATCTCTCTCTCTCTCTCTCTCTCTCTCTCTCTCTCTCTCTCTCTCTCTCTGTCTCCTTCCCGAGGAGCAAACCTAGGGGTGCTTTATTCTTCAGCTATAGTTTAAGCCTTTTTGACTTTTAGTTTTCGGGCAGCCTCACTAAGTGACCCAGGTTAGAATCATATTTCCTGTTTTCCTGCCTCAGCTTCCCAAGTACCTAGGACTACAAGTGTGCCTGGCTGTGTCACTTTATTTTAATTCACTAAATTTTCAAGATCATTTTAAGATTTCTGTGAAGGAATTCATTTATTATACACTGAGTTTTATTTTACGAATGGGGCAATATTTTAAAATGAAACAAATCTAAACAAAATGTTACTGCTTAACATTGCCCCTCATCGCCATGCAATAGCAAGGATCCAAGTTCTCTGTAGTGAGAGACACAGGTATCCTCTTACATGCTTGATGTACAGGGAGACAGACAAGGCACTCTGCTTCTCCAAGAGCAGAGAAATCCAGCGGGAATTGTACGTGAGCACCTGGACTGGGACGGCTCTCAGAACTCTCTGTCTCCTCCTACTCCTTGGTGTTTTCAGGACCTACACTATTCTGTCTTGGGTGCTCTAGGGTTCCCCTGAGGAAGACCACCCAGACCAGGGCAGCTCCTGTAATCAGTCCAGCGCTTCCTAGTCCTTGCTCTATTCCTCAGTCATACCCTGCCTAAGACATGCCAGCTCTTTCCTTCTGAAGATTGGCTCCTTGTGGTCTGTCAATCTACTGTGTAAATGAAAACTCACCCAAGTGTACAGATAACTTCATCTGAACATGGAATCACCTCTGATAGACAGATACTAATTCTTGCTGTTATTTTGTCCCTTGGTTGAATGCCATGTTTCTCATTTTCCCACTTTAAACCTCGTATCTTTTTCAATTTGAACCTTGCATCTTATTCAAACTAAAGATCCACATCCCAAATCCTAATATCTATTTTTCTGTGAACTAACCACCATGTGATGTTTTGTTTCAACAATAATAGCAGTGATTATGTTATTTCTACTGCTTAGTAAATAAGCAAATAGTATTTCCTGAGATGATCTACTTGTTTACAATAGTTCCTGTAATTATTTTTACCATTTGCTAGACTAGATAATATCTGAAAATGTTTAAATTCTCTTTCCATTGAATCTTGCAGAAAGTAAGTTTGACAGGTAAGCACTCATATATAAATAAGAAAGAAAACAGTAGAAATAAGCAAAGCTCGGTGGGTGCACACATAGAAACTATCCAAAGGAAAGGAACAACTGGTATGATGGCGGGGAGAAAATGAAGAAAAAAGAAGAAAGCTATCTCACACACACACACACACACACACACACACACACACACACACACACAGGATCATAGGATAGCTTGAATTGTGCTGCCTACTTCTACTTGCCTATTGAAAGGAATAGTTAATGCTTAATTTTTTTCCTCCCTTTTAATTGTTTGGCCAATTTTTCATTCTCATATCTGGTAATATAAACAACTAACCTAAGGACAACAGTATACAGTATGACAGCCATTGCTGAATTCCTATCATCTTGTTTACCGAAATTCTGTATCATTTCTATTTTTTTTACTATTATTTATGCTGTTTAAAAAATAAAAAGTTTAACCCGTGGGTTAAATCCTGCCACTGGCGCTTTCGTGAGATTTTGTTGGAGCACAGGTTGTACTCGGGTATGAGTCTTAGGCTATGCTGCTGACAATTACCAATTCCAGCAAAGGTCCTATAACACACAGATTCCAAAATATTTAATTATGCTATGACATTTTCAGAAATATTTACCAAATGTTTTAGCAGTCAAGTTAAAGTACCACACCCATGGGCCTGGAACTTACATTTCTTGGCAGTACGATGTTCATTCTATCTGTCATACCACCTTAGTATGTCAGTATTGTAGTGTTGAAATTTAAGAAGTTAAAGATAAAATCAAAAAGTGATCAGAGGAAATTGGAAGGAGAAATGAAATTTATCCAGCGTCACCAAAGGTTTCAAGAGCTCCAGGTTCGACATAACTGGAGGGCCTTGTTCGTGCCCTCCCTCCAGAGCAGTGGAGTGTGTCACAGGAACACCCATTTTGTGTGTCTATTTCAATGTCACAACTTAGTTTATCGAGCTACAATGTATTTTCACGGAAGTGACTTAAAATAAAATAATAAGAATTAGCAGCTTGCAGGTTTAAGCTCTGTGTAAACACTAGAAAATAAAAAAAAAATGCTTGTAAGCTAAAATCATGATTAAAAATTATTTCTTTTCATAGGAACAACTCACACTTTTCAACCAATAATCAAAGAACAGAATGTCTTCAAAGGGACAAGATCCTAAGAAACAAAGCTATTAAAATCTAAAAAGTCTGAATTTAACATTCTGGAAATGGAGAGCCTGGGCCAACAATGCAACACAATCAAGAGAACTTATTAGAAATGCAAATTACCCAGTCTCACTCAGAATTATTCAATCAGAATCTCTAAGAAAACAGTTCAGCAAGATTTTGAGATGGGTTATAGATACACCAAAAGTTTGAAAACATTGCTTTGTATCGAAACATACAATAAAAAACACTAAAATTCAAAACTACAATGAAATAAAGCAATAGGCCAAATAGTTGTGCATATCAATTAGTGCTATCAGTCACTCATTTTTTTAGAGGGACAAAACAATAAAAACAACACAAAATTCCAAAACAAGATAGAAAATCCACAATAGTTATCATACTGCATACTGTCATCATCAGAACAGTTGCTCAGTGTGTAAGGTGAAGTTAACTGGAAAGGACTCAGAGGACAGAGGGTGGCCCACAAGGTCACGCCAAGCAGAAAGGCTGGAAAGAGTGAAGAGGTAGCAGGGATTATCTGAACTTGGTCTCTGGGCTTAGGGGATGGGATCACAGCATGGACAAAAGGGAAGAAGACAAAAAGAAAAAAAATTGAGAAAGAATGGAAAGGAAAAATAATGAGATAAAACCCAGATAAATTAGAATAAAATTATATGTTTAAAAGATGGCCCATCCCACCATGTGGTTCCACCCAGCGTGCCCATGTCCTGAGCACACTGGCTCACTGAGCTTGGCGCCTGCCTGCTCACCCTCAGATGTTTGCTGTGCTGTAGCCTCACCTGCATCCCAGCCTGGTCCTGCTGTGTGGCTCTCAACCCCTCGGGGCTTTGTTCCAAGGCATAGAAGACCGCGTCAGGTGGCTGGCTTCCTCATTTATTTTTATTTCATAAGTCATGTTAATAAATGCTTCATCTTAATAGATACATTACATTTAGCCAACAACTGGTAGAGTTTTAAGAGCCTTTCAAAGTAAGATCTAAAAATTATTACTAAATATTAATAAGGGATTAATATAAATTAACAATAGTAAAGAGTCAACTTTACTTTGGTATTTTAACCTGTACACCCCTCTCCTTCCTTTCAGCTAAACGTTAGAATAATTTGATGAGAAACCCCAGGCCTCCTGTGCTAATGCTAGTAAATTCAAATCCTGTAAATCCCAATGGTGTGTGCACCCATGGAGACCACTATAGAAGCCCAAACAAATTTTCTTCACAGGTTTTCAGCCAGCTTGTGAGCTCTTTTGTACTCTCAAGGAAGCTTGTTTTATGAATGCCAAATCTTTTGCACATCTGGTTGGGGACTGTGTAATATCACCAATAGTGAACCAAATTTCAGGTAATAGAGATTCTATCTCATTTCTAAACTATATCCAGAAAATAAATCCAAATATTTTTCTCCTCCAAGGAAAATATATTCAGAAACACAACTTGAAATATCCTCTCAGAAATTCTAAGCCTCCTGTGTGCGGTTTGAGACAAGATATTACAGATATGCATGTACTTAAGCTTTTATTTTTGGAGCATGATCAGAAGCTGTGTTTTCTTAGCAAGAAATTTCTACCACCCGAAGATCACATTTATCAAGTATCTGTGCCACAGGGATTGAGACGTGGTTACATGTGTACTAAAAAAGATAAAGTAATTGCTTTCATAATCCTGACACTAAGGAACAACCGAGCGAACAGTAGCTCCAGGGACAATACTCAGGAGCTAATGGTTCCACTCTGATTCACATTGCGCGTAGACACTTAGTCCAGTTGTGGGGTAAATTACGGTGAATGAAGTTCAGCTGGAATTTTGATACCATCACTGTTTTTCTTTGGTATTGTTTTCTGGAAAAAATGATGCAATGGTCTATGGAATGTCAAGGGAAAGGCAAACTACCAAATTAGAAACTGTGCATAAGAAAAGCTCCTTCAGACAGCCTCACACTGAATATTTGGAAGCAATTCTCAGTTGTTCACTATAATTGACCTTAAAATCCAAGACTTCAGAAGAGAAACAGTAATGAAATTCATCTCAGTAAAATCAGACATTAACTTCAAGTATCTTTCTAAAATTTACATTATTTTATAAAAAAATTTTGTTCACAATTAATGAGTTTTTTAGACTTAAGGTGAAGGTTCTTATATTCATAATAAGATATCTTGCCACATTTTGATTATAAAAATCAAAGTATGGTTGCTAAGCCCCAGGGAGTATGAGTATGATGAGAGCAAGAGTGACAAAAATCACGCTAGAATTCAAAGCCGAAGGTCTGAGATAATTAAGATATGTTTTCCATAAATGCTTAGAATGGTAGTTTGCCTTTCCCTTGGCATTCCATAGACCATTGCATCATTTTTTCCGTGATAGTTGGCTAAGAACATAATTTTTGAACATAATTTATTACTTTTCATTGAAGAAAACTTTATATTAAATTATTCTTATATTCTTTGATTAACCCAAATCACAAAATATGATTAGAGATAATTCAACTCTACCTATTCACCATCAACTACAAAATAACAAAATTTTAAGTAGTCAAGATTCATATATTTATGATCAGCTTATTTCTCATTCCCTGCAAATTTGGAAGATCCTAAAATATTTAATTAAAAATCAGGTTTCAAGGAAATATTGAAGAGGGCTGAGGAAGTGAAGTTACAGTCCGAGGTCATGAGGGAACTGCCAACAAGAGGGGGCTTCTAAAATGTCTTGCTGCTTGACAAGAAAAAGCAAATGGTACAGAAGCTGTCTCAGAGGGCTCAGAACATTGTTTAGAAAATTACCACAGCTTGGCTTTCAAAAGAAGCTCTTGGAATTAAATACAACCTTAAAAATTTCTCGATGACTGGATACACAGGAAAATACATAGGACAATTAATTCACTAAAAATGAAAGGTAATTTACCTCTCACTTATTTGAAAGCAAACAAAGGTATTCTTGAGCTTTGCTATTGTGGCAATTGAGATAATTACAGCTAGATCAGGTCAAAGATGTACTCTGTTTCTTAGTTTTATGATGCTCTATACAAATTATAATTCTATTTGTGTTTTTAGTCCACATTTTACATTGCTTCTTTCGCAATTATTTGTTTTTTCAACTCCTCAGTGCTGCCCAGCACTCCTCAGGCTGCCCCCCACCAGGGGTCCTTCTGCAGTTGCCTTCCCATGCCCTCCACCCCGCATTACCCTTCCACCGCTTGGCACTCCCCTCCTGCCCGGGCGCCCGGTCACCGGTGTCTCTGCCTGGAGTTACGGTCATTTTTCTTATCTCAGTGTGCTGTCCACACTTGAAGGTTGAATCGTACCTGATAATTTGTAAATTTATTTATCTGTTCCTCTTGAATACATTTCTCTTTCTTGTGTTTGTATGGCTTCCAATTATGCCTGTTAGAAAACTAATAACAAATACTTTGATCTCTTGATACTAAATAAAATTAAACTAACATTATGCAAATCATGACCTTCTAGTTCTTTACTCTCTTTGAAGGTCAAAAGCTCACAAAATTAGGGTGAGGTTTAAGAACTGACTTTTTAATAGCTAATGTAATAATTGGGTGGACAAAAGCAAATAAGTGCAACAGTGTAAAATCAAGGCAGTACAATATAGTTTGTGGTTTCAGTGAGGACCATGCAATTTTTTAAAAAAAGGTATGAATATGATCTGTCCAGAAAAGATAAGGTTTTAAAGGAAAAGGACAAAACTGGAAAACAGGATTGTAGAGTAGGAGTGGATTGATTTTGTGGAGAAATGTGAATCAGGATATTTACGACGCTATCAATGGTTTGAAAAGTCATTCATAGTCACAGAAATCTAATGAAGTTGACGACTTAGAAGGTGGATCACAGGATGCCCAGGTAGTGATTACATTAGGGAGAAGTACTTAGAGACCAGAATCCACCCAGAATTCCAGATCATAGAATCTTGGCCTCAGAAAGCAGGACTGAAGGGTCGATCAAGAGCAGGAGGAGAGAACAACCGCTTGGCACAAGTTCATCCACTGGCCACTGCCCTCGGCTGCTCAGTTCAAGTTGCTTTCCTGGTAAGACTGCTTGCTCACCTGGCAATCTGGAAGACGGGCTCCAGGTGGTCAGTGCAAAGCTTCTCAAGGGATTAATTTTCAAGTGAAAAAGCATGGGCTGGACACTATTTCTAATGAGAAGAGAGGATACCATAACCTCAGGTGTGAATAGTGTTAAATGAAAGAGTACTAGTTAAGAGACAAAGTGGGAACGTGTCTTGCCATATGCATTTCTTAAAATTCCCAAATTAAATATTATTGTCCTTGTAACATTTTGTTACATTTAGGGTGTTAGAAACAGAAGGAATTAGTCTTAATCTACGTATGTCATATTAATGAGATTTCATTTTCTACACCCTCTGTTGCCTCCCCAAGTGTCTTTTCTTTCTTTCTTTCTTTCTTTCTTTCTTTCTTTCTTTCTTTCTTTCTTTCTTTCTTTCTTTCTTTCTTTCTTTCTTTCTGTCTGTCTGTCTGTCTGTCTGTCTGTCTTTCTTTCTTTCTTTTCTTTTCTCTCTCTCTCTCTCTCTCTCTCTCTCTCTCTCTCTCTCTCTCTCTCTCTCCAGGTCAGTAACATGGATGGGTGATCAAATCTTCAAGATAAGGTGACACTTAGGTCCTATTTCAGTAAATAATGTGTCTCCTATGCTTGTTATTTCTTCCAGTTCTAGAAACCAATTGATTCACTGGTCCTAAGGCTTTAGCACTTCTCTCATACTCTGGTTTCTCTTCAGATTGTATAAATCTTTCCCCTTTTAGCACTTCTCAGTGATAATCCTCTGATGGATAATATGAAATGTGATGCATTTCAATACTGTTTTTAGAGTAGATATATTTAAGATTAAGTTTTTATGGGGTTCAACTTCAGTAAAAGATGAAGATGGAAGAAATCAGAAAACATCGTGAGTTTAGGGTCTGGGCAAAGCCACCTGAGAAAAGAAGAAAACCAGTATAAAAGGTAAACTTACCACTGTTTTTTTTCTGTGAAAGACTATCTTCTTGTATCCATTTTGACCATAGATTAGTGCTGGTGACTTAATTTTATTCTTTGCATTGTGAAAAGCCAGGTTTTCTACCACCATTTATTAAAAAGACAATGTTTCTTCCAGTGAATATGTTTGCTCACTTTGTCAAAGATAAAGTGGTTGAGTGTGTTTATAGTTGTGTTTGCAGCTTTTAATCTGTTCCATTGATTCTCAGATCTGTCTTTTTGCAGCACCATGCCAATTTTATCGCAGTAGCTTTATAATATGATTTCAGGTCAGGAATTGCAGTGCCTCATGCTTTGCCTTTGTTTCCCAGGACTGTTTTGATATTCTGGGTCTCTTCTGGTTCCAGATAAATTTTAGGAATGTTTTCTCTAGCTATGTGGGGTATACCAATGGTGTGTGTGTGTGTGTGTGTGTGTGTGTGTGTGTGTGTGTGTGTGTGGTGAGCTCAGCCCACCAATGGGAGAGGAGCTGGAGCAGCACGTGGTGCTGGGGGTGGAACTATGGTCCTTGTGCTTGCCTGAGCTTGCCTGAGCAGGTGCTTTAGTCCACTCAGCTATCTCACTTGCCCTTAGTAAAATACCTTTTTGGTAGTTTAATTGAGTTTGCACTGAGTATGTACAACAACTTTGTGAATATTCCAAACCATGTGAGAACCATTTTCATGGTATTGGTTTTTCCTATCTATAGGCAAGGAATATCTTTATATTTTCTGAAATTCTCTTTGCTCTCTTTTCATTGAGTACTATAATTTTTACTATATAAATTTTTGTGAGATTGATTCCTTAAAATTTCATGTTTTAGATGCTACTATAAAAGGCTTAGTTTCCCTAATTTCTCTCTTCATATGTTTGTTGTTTGTGTACACAAATGCTAATGATTTTTAAGTGTTGTCTTTTTATCCTACTACAAAACTGAATTTGGTTATGAAATCTACAACACTGTTGGTGGAGTTTTGGGGTCCTTTATGTAAAATACTATGTTATCTGCAAATAGACATAGATCTAATTTTCTTTTCCAATCATTATTCTTTTTATTTCTCTCTCTTGTCTAATTGTTCAGGCTAATGTTTTCAGAACTATACTCAATAGAAGTGGGGACAGTAGATATTTAAACACTAAAACAGAAACGTTTATTCTCCTAGAGAAAAATGTAGGTAGAAATCATAAAGACACAAGTAAAAAATTAGGTAGAGAGTTCATGAAAAAAATCAAACTGCATGAGAAATATTTCGGAGTCAAAAACTGTGATCTCATTTTTTTCAAAAGTTTCTACACTTAAAGAAATCTCCAACAAAGTAAAAAAAAAAAAAAAAAAAAAAAAAAAAAAAAAAAAAAAAAAAAAAAAAAAAAAAAAAAAAAAAAAAAAAAAAAAAAAAAAAAAAAAAAAAAAAAAAAAAAAAAAAAAAAAAAAAAAAAAAAAAAAAAAAAAAAAAAAAAAAAAAAAAAAAAAAAAAAAAAAAAAAAAAAAAAAAAAAAAACACACAAAGCACACACACACACACACATACACACACACAATCTGGGAAAAAATTAGTCAACTATCCCTCTCACAAAGGCATTCTATATAGAATATATAAATAATTTTTAAAAAATTAGGGCCTCAAAACCAAAGACCCAATCCAAAATGGGCATCTGAGATGAATATATGGTTCTCAAGGGATGAAATACAAATATAAATATATAAAAAATGTTCAACTTCATTGGTCGTTTGATGCAAATTAAAATAACGCTGACATAAAATCTCAGCCCAGAAAGAATGGCTATGATAAGGAAATCAACCAACAACAAATGCTGGCATGGCTGTGGGGAAAAAGGAACCCTTCTCCACTGCTGGTGGGAATGCAACTGGTGCAATCATTATGGTAATCAGTGTGGAAAAACTAGGACTGGAAATCCTATTCAAACCAGCTCTCTCCCTACTGGGAATTTTCTGGGAGGATCTGAAAAAGATGTGTCACTTTATACAATGGAGCATTACTCAGCTATAAAGAATGATAAACTCAACGCCTTCATATTTAAGTGGAACATATGGTCATAAGTGAAATAAACCAGACTCACACGTGTAAATATTGCATAGACTCTAGTATAAGAACTCAAAGGAAGAAATACAAATAGAAAGGTATAACACAGTTAAAAGGAAATGAGAACTTGGAGATTAGACAATGAAGAGAGAGGAAAGAAAAAAGCTAGGAAACATGGCAGAGGCAAAGCCATACATTTATATGTATAAGGTGCATAAGGCAATGATCCTGAGAATCTGCAGGAGGTCTTCAAAGCTAGCAGTTAATTGGAAGGATTCTCACCCTGACTAACTATATATGCTGATACTTGTGAACTAAGCAACTGCACTGAAGATGGCAATGTGTAATGGAAGGGTCGTGCCTGAGGTGCCTGCCATTCTGCTTCTCTGAATACGCGCTGCTTATCGTGGCACTCCACTTGCTGCTGTGCTGTCTCTAAGGTAGATATTTGTTTCAAAAGGAAGGGGATGATGAATGAAAAGAGATGTTGCAGGATTGTCCTGCTACGATGCTGTATATTTCTAAACTGTAAAAATACATAACTGTTTATTACTATTTTTAAATATATTTTAATTTTTTTTCTTCATATTCTGTAGGGACTTAAAATTTAACATACCAATATTTGATGAAAAATACTTGCTCCATGTTATGCCTAAGATGTTTGATACTTAGACAGTGAGGTTAAGCTCAACAGCCTAGATTGTAGGGTAATAACAATAAGCTTATCTTCTAGAGGGTTAATGACATAAATTTGAAGACCAAAAATTAGAGAAAAAGAAAGGCTGCAAAGACAGCCAACATTTTGGCCCTGGCCCTTCAAGGTCAGTGAGGGCTCAGGACATAGGACAACCTATACTGTAACATCATGCAATTCAGTTGTAACCCAATTTCCTGATCAAGGAGACTATGGGGCCACAGAGCAATGTGATTGCTGAGTAGAGTGTGCCTAAGGAGAGCCACATGGAGAGAAAACATTCTTTCAGGCTTTCACAGAGAGCAAATTGGTCAAGCAATGACTATGACTCATCCCCATGGCTGACACTGACAAGGGGTCTACAAACTGTGGTTCAGGGCTTCAGGATAAATCCCGAGGGGACTTGACTGACCTTATCATATATAAAAGTTACATATCTTATTATATAGATCTTGCTCTATCTTGGTCTTCACCACCATGCAGAAAAGTATAAAAATGCAGTATAAAAAGCAAAGTCATATTAATATGCTGAGCTGTGAAAGGCTCAGGTCACTAACTTCTGACATTGCCAGTCTTACAGAAAACCCCATACTATTATGGACTACTGGACTATTTTGGAATATTTTACTGAATTCACATACCTATAATATTTGAAGGATAATACTAAACAAAAAGAGGGGATACAAATGAACAACCATTTTGTATCTGTATATTCAAAATAGTTAGGATAGATATACAGCTACATTCTCTTAATTCAGTAAATAGAAAGATTTGTTCTAATAGTGTTTATAAACAGGACATCAGGTCTGCATCTTCTACAATGAATAACCAGTAAGACAACAATATGCAACATATTAATTATTGAAACTGTCCTACTAATTTGATTTGAAACTGTCTCATTGCTGTTTGTTTCTCAATAAAATTATGGAAAAATAAATAAATGAAATTTATATTAAATTCCTATGAAAAAAAATCTTTGGTCATTTGAGAAATGCAAATTAAAACAATACTGAGATTCCATCTCAACCCAGAAAGAATGGTTACCATCAGGAATTCATCCAATAACAAAGGCTGCAGAGGCTGTGGAGAAAAATGAATCCTTCTTCATTTTGGGTAGGAGTACACACTAGTATAACCATTATGGAAGTCACTGTGGAAATTCCTCAAAAATCTAAGACTGGAGGTTCCATTCACCCCATCTATTCACCTCCTGCATGTTTTTCTAGAAGAACTGAAAGCATCATACCACAGCAATATATATATATATATTGCAACTAATTTGAAGACAATACTATATTTTACAACAAATACTTTGTTTTATTTATTTTTTATTTTACTTTTGTTTTATTGAAGTACAAATATCGATGAGACAGTTTTAAGATACCTTGACAAGATGGATTTCATAAATTAATACATTGTAAACTGTTTTCATAATGTTTTGGTATCGTACAAAGTGCATACATGATATTATACTTACAGACATTATTATACCGTATGTCTCTTATCAGTAAATTAAGAGAGTGTAGCTGTTTGCATATCTTATTTTTTATACCTGAATCACATTAAAGATTCAATAATTAATTCTTTCTACCTTGTTATTTTCCTAGTGGTTGTCCATAGTACTAGAAGCTTACATAATATCCTGTCCAACCACCGTTAGTGCAAATCTTGCCCCTCATAGAATAATGTAGAAGCACAGCGTTATCAATCCCAGCTGTACTGTCCATACACACGCATCATGAGTCTTCCATTCTAGACACCTTCCTTGCTCTATACCTGTCAGAAGTGATAAGCAGAAATACAAATGGAAATATACAACAACTAGAATCAATTGAGTCCGATAAGGCAAAGTGAATGGCATATGCTGCAGGATACTAATCAGCTTTTCTTCTGGATGGTTAACAACCTAAGTTCACAGATCAAAGTTGGAGAAATAGAAGAGCCACAAGGCCAGCCAACATTTTGGACCTAGCCTTTCAAGGTCAGCGAAGACTCAGGACATAGGAGAACCTGTACTACAACATCATGAAACTCAGTTCAGCTCCAAATTTTCTGAACAAGGAGATTATGGAGCCACAGAGGGAAGAGATCGAAGTTCTATAGTGTGCCTGGGGAGAGTCACATGGAGAGAAAACTTTCTCTCAGGCTCTCACAGAGAGCAAACTGGTCAAGCATTGGGTGTGACTTATCCACATGGATGACACAGACAAAGGATCTACAGAATAAGGTACAGGACTACAATATAAACCCTGAGGGGACTTCACTGACCTCATAAGAGACATAAAGTACAGGTGTTAGTATATAGGTCTTGCTCTATCTAGGTCTTAACCATCCAGCAAAAAAGTATAAAAATGAAGTATACATCGTGGGGCCATAATATTAAGCTGAGCTGTAAATGGTTATGGTCAACAACATCTTTGGATAACTCAATATTGTTGTGAAATGCTGAACTCTGTTGGATTGTGTTGTCGAGTTCAAGCACCTAAGTTAGTTGAATGACAATGGAGTGGCCATCTCTGGCAACAAATACTTTGAAATACATATTATTTTGTTTACTGGAATTCTGTATCATTTGTAACTTTTCTCTTTAGAAAATAAAAAACAAAAACCAATATAGCTCTAGCACAAAATGAATTACAAACCCAGAAACTAGCTCGGTGTTTTTGTAAGGACAGCTTGGAAATAAAGTCCCATAACTGATGCTCCTATCATTTCTTTCCTTTCCTGTCACCTTTGGCCTTCATTTCGTAACTGCCATGAGGGTTTGTCGGTGCTGGGAGGTTAAATCACCTTGATATCATTCCCTGTCTTGGGCATTAGTAGACTGGGGTGACTTAAATTAAAAATAGGATATTGTGTCACTTCTGAAATTCATACAGAGTTTTTCTGTCTATCTATTTCAAACAGTACTTTGATATTTGCAATGCAGTGCATCCTGAGGTTGCTCATTTTAATGACTGCATGCCTGCCTTTATCTCTGCTTCCTTTATCTCCTTCTGTGAAAGTAACCCAGTTCTGATGAGGACTGTCGGGTTGGAGGTCATAACCAAGAGAACAGCATTGCATCTTTTCTTTGTAAGTATATTTCCTTAAATATTTCTTTAGGGGAAAATCAATCAGTATAAATAGAAAATATTCAAGTTTGAGAAATAGTCTTTGAGAAGAAGTGCTTAAAATATCAGCTCATGAAGAAAAACACCAAAAAATATGCATCTAAGTTTGCTTCTGGGACCCAAAGCTATGAGCAATAAAAGACAATAGTTTTATGTTAAAAACATCTTTCTTTTCCTATTCATAATTGCCTCAGCTAATGTAAAAGTTGAGTCTTAATATGATCGGTCATTTGTTTGGGTGAATAGATAATATTATATAAATAAGTGATAGCATAAGGGTAAAGAAATGTGCTGCTTTACACACAAAAGGCAGCAAGACACATTCCAACAGAGCAGGGCCCAGTTTCCTTAATTTGCATATGAATAATTAATATGCATACCCCAATAATACCAGTTTCCGTGCACTACGTTCAGTATGAATTATTCAGAAACACTTCAAAAATGCCTTTTGTAGTCAAGGGAAATACCACCCTCCAAGACATGTAGGAAATAACAATTGTTTGAAAAATGAACTAGAAAGAGAAGATCTGAACAAAATATTCTGGAAAGTTCCTTGATGCAATCATCGTTTTTTATATGTGCATCTTTTAGGGATTGCACGACTGGGGTCTGCACTAGTTTTTGGGAGTATGAAAGTATGACTGAGTACCCAGAATAAGAGCACTGTGGAATTGCACAAATATGCAAAAAGCAGAGCTGCCACCCTCTGGGAGCATGGGGCACCCTGCAAGCTCCACAGCTTCATGGAGAGCATGCCTGAGGGAAACACGGGAACAACAAAGCATGCAGACGTGCATAGTTTAGGGTCTTGTTTTGTTTTCAATGTTGTGCATTAGGGCACAGAGAAAGAATCATTGTATGTTTAGAAGACTTCTTACATAGATATACCTGTGGTCACAAAAATCACAACACAAGATAGGATGAGGACCACTTCCAGGGTTGGGCCAGCTTCTGATAGTGGCTGGACCTTCAATGAAGCACGGGTAATTTCTCCTTGTGACCAAACTGGCTTAGAACCAGAAAGAGGAATACGAGTGCTGTTGAGGTTCAGTAATGTTGCTGCATCAAAGGAATTCTGGGGGGTCAATGTCAGGGCTTCCCATTAGTGATGCATCGCTTTGAAGTTCAAGACTCCTTGAATTGCCTCATTTCTGTTTCTATATTTTTGTAGTTGGGAATGAAACCCAGCATTGTCAGTAGGCAAGAGCTGCTTGTACAAAGTCAATTACATATCATATGCTCTGGCTGAAGCAAAAGAGCTAGTCGTATGAAGGTTCAAGAAATTTGCAAAGAGAATGTTGAATAGCTGATAGATTAATGAGGAGGGATGGATTCTAGAGCTAGATGCCTGGATTTAAATTCCAAAATCACAATAAATAAGTGTTGGACCTTAAGCAAGTTTTCTAAACCTCAATTACCTTTATCTCCTCTTTTTATAAAATGAGCAGAACAAGACTAGATATCTGCATAGAGTTATTGTGAGGAATTGAGAAGGCAAATACACCCAAAATACAGCTGCAAGACATTTTCAGGGAAACAGGAATATTTTACACATTTTCAGCTAATCTTTGCAATGGCTTTCTGTCATGCAGGCCTTCAGATTCTTCTGAAGCCCAGAAAAGGGATTAACAACTGTAACATGCAGAAGTTGGAATTTCATGTTCTAGGAGAATGGTCAAGGGCCAGCCAAATAACTCAACAGATTAAAGCACCTGCAAGCAGGCACAGGGCCAAGGGCTCTGTCCCCAGGCCTGCCGTGCTGGCCCCAGCTCTGGGCCATGCTGAGACAGCAATCAAGACTAGGAATTGAGGTGCACACCTGTAAACCCAGGTCTTGGGGGACTGCAAATAGGCGGATCACTACAAGTCCTGTCTGGTAGTGAGACCCTGAACACCCTGTAGACCCTTCCCTAAAATAAATGAATAAATAAATCAATAAATGAGAATGGTCACCCAGTCACTTACTGGGAATGGCCACACAATTGTGAAATGCACACTTGCATTAAATAAGGAAATTTGAATATAGAGTACATAGACAAAATCGTCATTCTGTGTTCTTGTTTTGATGAGACAAATATATAACTAATGCACCTTGACAAAGACAGAAGATGAAGCATTCTCTCATTTATATTGCATCAAAAGTTACATTATTTAATCTGTAACATTTACACCTGAGAGTAACCTGTCAGAAATAGAGAAATTTTAACATAGGGTGACAAGACAATAGCATGCATGTGTTCTCCTGGGCTTTATCTAGTGAATGAATATATTGCACAGTGTCAGCAAATGACTCATACCGACCTGCCTGATTCACTACATTCTCAGCATGCACAGAACTATATTCAAGTAGCAAGACTTTTGGTTACAAAAAGCTAGTTAAGATACAGTACAGATTGTGTAGCCTTTATCCAAAATTCATAGTACTGGACATAGTTTTGATTTTTGATTGTTTCTGTTTTTTGTATTTTGAGATATTTGTATTTATCTAATAAAGAATCGAATCTTGGGATATGACCTGAGTTCAAAAATTCATTTATGTCTTACATTTTCCTTACACATATATATTGCAGGTAACGCTGCACAATATTTTTAGAAGCCTACATTCTACTGTACCTGAGCATCGTGCCTGCTCTCAGAGCTTTCAGACTTTGGAACACTGCAGGTTTCGAGTGCCTTGACCAGGCGACATCAACCTGTGTAGGATTTCTGTTCTCGCCTGGTCCTCATTCCTCTTCTTGGTTCCTTTACTATTTTTCTACATTAGACAAGATTTAAGAAATTATCCTATAGGGGCAATAGTTGAAGTGTCTTTTATTTAATTACCAGTTCCTTAATGGAAATGGTAAACAGTCATGAACTCACCTGACTGAGTAGAAAATCGCTATGTACAAATGCAGAAACATTGATGCCATCCACACCCCGTCCTCCTACTGACTTCCTTCTGATCGCACAGACATACCCAGTCAGCAGCTCTCATGAGGAACTGGAATCCCAGCTGGGTTTAACTTGCCAAATATCCTTTCTTCAGTTTCATATGTTTGTTAACCTATAATTCATGTCTTCTGTTACATACAATCTTGTTTATAAATTAACTTTTGAAAATCAACCCCAATGCCTCCATATATATCAGATCTCTATGTATGGTTTCTACAAATGACATCTAATATTTCTTATTTTTCATGGTAATATTACTCTTTTTCATTATTATTGTATTTGGTTGTTACAAGGGCTCATTATGCAGCTGGGACTCACAGTGATCCTCCTGTTTTCAGCCTCCCCGTTGCTGGGATTACAGCTGTGCGCACAGCGCCTGGACACTGGCAGGGTCAGTGCACCTTGCGGGTGGGGCTGGCACAGCATAAGGTGCTAGGGATTGAACTGCTGCCCCTGAGCTTGCCTGCGCAAGCGTTATAGTCTGCTGAGCTATTCACCAGCCACTAATACTACTTCTACAGTATTACATAGCAAAAGAAGAAAAAGACTTACCAATCAACCTTATTCTCATTTTCTTTTCCTTCCTCCTAGTTCCTTCTTTGACACTGGCAGTTGAAAAAAATTTTCTTCTCTGTTTCTTACTGATGAAACTAAAGGTAAAATCTTTAAAGCTGTAAATGGCAGACAGGAGAACATCTTCAGGGATCTAACACATTCTCTACTTTTTCCCAAAATAACTTAGGACATGAAATCATGGAGAGATGGCAGGTCAAGCACAGGTTTTCAGAATTAATCCTCATGTAAGCAACGTAATCAAATCCAAATCTTTTATAAGACATTCACCATCAGAGACCTTGTCTTTTGAGTCACTTGTATGCTTCATCAATTTTTCTAAATTTTAATCTCACCTTTTTTATTCAGTGCAAGTTCTGCATGGTCTACCAGGTCCACGGGGTCTTACTACACAGTCTGGACTCAAGTGATGCTCCTGCTTCCAGCCCCCCAAGTGCTGGACTGCAGGCGTACAGCACCTCGCCCAGGGATCAAAACCCTCTACTGTGCTCTGCCCATGCAGGCGCTTTAGTACGCTGAACTATCTGGCAGCCCTTTAATCTGACTTTAGAGTAGACTTTAAAGATAAGTTTTATAATTTCTCTGGTAATAAATTACCATCTCTATATAACATGTAGATTAAATTTGGGAGAAATTGTTTTCTGCATAGAAACATCTAATACCTGGGTACCTTAGAACAAGCCCTACTATGTGTTTCTAGCAATTTGGAGATTCATACAATTGTTTCTATCAAATCAGATTCTATAGCTGAAAGATTATGAATGTCAAGGTATTGATTTTAAAGGACAATTCATTACATTATAAAATATAAATTAGGTCACTTTCTATCTCTGTCTTTGTGTCTCTGTCTCTTTCACACATACAAAACCACACACATAAACTCCAAAAAAGCAAACAAATGAACAAAAGTAACTCTCGAATTATTCACATCTCATTTAACAAAAGCTTTCTAGGGATGGAAAGAGCTGCAGGTACCCCTGGAACTGCACTCTACCCACCCAACGAGGGTCCTGAAAGATGCAGACAGCTGGTACATGGGCGGCAGGTAGCACAGGGGCAAGTACACAGGGGTCAGGTACAA